>MU388820.1:747629-1015273 GCA_022578795.1 Xylariaceae sp. FL0255 | reverse complement strand
TTAAAAAATTAAAAAAATTTATAAAATAAATTTAATATAACTAGTTTATTAAAATATTTTTATATTTAATTAAAAATTATAATAAATTTATAATAATAAAATAATAATAAATATATAAATAAAAATAAAATTAATTTATTATATAATAATAATTAATTAATATATAATATAATATAAAAATTTTTATTAATAATTTTTTAATATAATATAATATATAAATTAATAATTTTTTTTTTTTTTTTTTTAAATATTTATATATTTAAATACGTTTTTTTAATTTATAATAATATATTTTTTATACTAAAGTTTTATTTTAAAGTTTTATTTGTTTAATAAGTATAAAGTATAAAGAAATTGGTCTGGTCGAAATGTTCCTTTTAAAAAACCTATTGGTGATGTATAGTTAAGTAGAACTTTAAAGCCATGCCACCTAAAGGGGGGCCTCACTAGTAAAATATAATAATATATATCTATTATTGCTGTTGTATTATGCTTTTTTTTTTTATATAAATTAATATTTTTTATATTTATTTTTGTTATATATCGTTATTATATTTAGTAAAAATTTTATTATATAATAAGTATAAACTTTTATTGTTATATAAATTAAATATTTACGTTAAATCTTTATTAATAATTTTAATATATAAATAATTTAGTTATGCGCAAATTATATTGCTAAAATTAATCGTTTTAGTTAAATATTTTTTGCTATATAATAAGCTTTTATTTTAATTATTGCTATGCGTTATTTATATTTCGTTTTTTTTAACTCTCTACTATTTATTAGCTAACTTAAATATAAAATATAAAAGCCTTTTTTCGAAAATAAATTATATATCGAAAATAACGTTTTTAGCAGTAACGAAACCCGATTTTTATATATATATAACTGTTTCGACTTTAAAATATAGCTTATAGTATGCTTTTTTTCTATTAACTTTACTACTTTCGATTATACTACCTTTTTTGTTGCTTTTAACTACGTATATTACGATCTTAATAAATAGATCTATATTATAAAAAAATTTTATACTTTTATTTTTAAAAACAAAAACAATATATATATATTTTTTATATTTTAAAAGAAGGTTAATTAAAAAATAAGTATTATAGCATAATTAAAGGCTTTATATATTTAAAATTTCCGCGTTATATTATTAAAAAAGATATAAACAAAATTAAATAACAAAAAGTTACTATATAATATTTACGATAAATTTATTTTATTATTACTATGTTTTATAAATTATAAAGCTTTAAGTATTTTTAATATTAAATTTAAACTTTCTATATTTTAAAATAATATTACTATAAATTTTAATATTATTAATATTAATATAATTAACGTTTATATATTTAATATTATATATATAGCTATAAAATTAATTCAAATCTCTAAAAAGTAATATATATTATTAATTATATTTATTAAATATTTTATTTGTTGCTTAAATCGTTAATATAAATATTATAGCAATATTATATATTAAATTATTAAATATAATTTACTATTATATAATGTTTATCTTTAAAAATATAGCGATATAGTTTTTAACGATTTTAATAATAGTTATATTAATAATTAATATTTATTAATAGCTACTAGCTTTTTATTTTATTTAATTTAACGTTTTTGTTAAAAAATATTATTATTAATATATTTTAATTTTTATTGCAAAAATAGAAAAATTAGGTTAATTTGCGCTAATTTTGTCATTTTTAATAAATTTGCTAAAATCTAGTTTCCGAAAAGAGGAGGTAGTTATAAAATATAATAAACCTACTTTTGTAATAGTTTAAAATTTACTAGTACGCAAGAAATTCTTTATCGATAGATAGATAATAAGATAAGGAATTTAGGTTTATTTAGTACCGTGCGCCTTGCAGGCGTTGTATTTACCTACTTTTTTTCCTTTAACTTAATATTAATTTGTTGACTTCAGTTGTTAACCTATAATATTGTTGTTTACGCACGCCTTATCGTGACATTTATAATAATAGCGTTTTTATTAATAATATTATCGGCGAAAGTTTTTATATATTTTCGATATATAAATATATTTTTATTATATAGTTAAGTATAGTTTTTGTTTTTATTTATAGTAAAGTAATATTTTTAATTTTTTTTTATTTAATAATATTACTTTTATAGTTTTATATAATTTAAATTTAATATCAGAATATTTTATTTATATTAATATAATATAAAGTTTATATATATTATTTTTTTTCTGTTTATATTTTATTTTTAATATTATATCGATAAATTATAAAACTAAAGCAAATAGTTTTTTATTATAAAATTATTAATAAATATATTTTTAAACTAGCTTTCAACTTGTTTTATTATTAATTTCGAATTTTTCTAGTATAATAAAGCTTATTTTTTATATTAAATATAGTATTAAAATAAAAAATATAATATTTTCTTAAATTTATATATATTTAAGTTTTTATAAAAATATAAACAATAAAGCGGTTTATTTAATAAAAATAGTATTATATATATAATTTTAAATAACAATATTAATATTAACGCTAAGTTATTAGCTAAATTTAATAGCTATTATTTAGTTTTTTATAAAATAAAAAAATAAATAATTAAATATATTTTTTTATAATGAACTATTAATTTTATATTTTTATAAAAGCTTTTATAAAGCTAGGGTTTTTATTTTTTATAATATTATTACTATTAATATTATAAATATTAGCTTGCAATTTTATATTATTAAAAGTATTATAAATTTTAATTATTACTATTAATATTATATACGTTAAATTAGCTATATTATAATAAATATTAAATATATTATAAAATATTAATATTACTATAAAGAACTACGTTATATTATAAAGTATTAAAAACGTTGATTTTTTAATTTAACTAGTCTATTTCGAGCCTAAATAGGTATAACAGGTACAAAAAGCGTTATGTGTCTATATTTTGCCTGAAATGGCATAGTAATGTGGACAGCAAAGTCTCGAAGTCACGGATTTCCAATCTCCCGAAATCCTAGAGGACACGCCCTTACAGGGGTTCATCCCTACCTGTTTAATGTAATAAGCGGACAGGTAGGCCGGCCGAACAAAAAGTGACGTCTCCTCCCGCATAAATTTCATTTGTACTCAGTATTACCGTAATACAGCTTTGGAATTTCGTTAAGGAATGGTTTTAATAGATTAGATAGTATACCTATAATCCTTTGACTAAAGGTATGTTTAAGCCAGAGGCATGGTAATCTTGAACATTGTAACAAGAGGTCATGCTACTAGGAGTATACTATTCTCTTCATTTGTCGGACCGCTTGACGGGTGGATCAAAGGGCTGATAGCTTTAGTTGTATTGATGATGGAGAGGTCAGAACACTCTCATGAGGGTGTAAAATCTAAATAATGTCTTGTCTTGTCTTGTCTTCCCGTCTAGTCTAGGCCATCTATATCCTTCTAGAGTTTCGCCTTAGGCTTGTCTTGTTTCTGCATCGTCTCGGCAACGATTCGCCTCTGAATCTTGCCCGTTGCTGTCTTAGGCATGACGTTGGTGAAGTATATCTGTATTCCAAATGTTAGAAACAAATACTTTCCCCAGTAACTGGACACGAGCAATGATTCGATAAATTCAACAGAGGAAACTTACCACTTTCGGAATCTTGAACTTAGCCAACCGCTCCGCAACCCAAGCCCGCAACTCTTCCTCACTCAGTTTCTCTCCACTCTTAAGAACAATCGCAATCCCGATCTCCTGCCCATAAAGTTCATCCGAGACCGCGAAACTGACTGCCTCGGAAACAGCCGGGTGTTTCGTGAGCACATTATCCAGTTCGATAGGCGAGATCTTCTCGCCGCCCTTGTTAATGAGCTCCTTGATACGGCCCGTGATGACAACATATCCGTCCTCGTCGAGGCGGCCTTGATCGCCGGTCCGGAAGAACCCGTTCTGAGCGAAGGCCTCGCTGTTGGCTTTCGGGTTGTTCAGGTACCCCTTCGTAACGTTCTCGCCGCGGATGCAGATCTCGCCTTCGCTGCCCTGGGGTAAATCATCTCCGGTGTCGTTGAGGATCTTCACCTCTACACCCTGACCGAGACCGACAGTCCCTGGCTTGCGCTTTGCGGGCGGTAAGGGGTTGGATGTCATCTGGTGCGCCGCTTCGGTCATGGCGTAGGCTTCGAGGACAGGTGCTTGGAATTTCTCCTCGAGCTGATGGAAGACGGTGGGAGATAGAGGCGAGGAGCAGGAGCGAATGAATCGGATTTTGGGTATCGGACTGGGCGCGGGACTCTTGAGGAGGATCTGGTGGATTGTGGGTACGGCAGTGTACCAGTTCGCCTTGTGGGTTATGAAGTCTTGCCAGAAGTCGGAGGCAGAGAATTTGGTGGGTACGATCATGGAGCTGCCGCAGTATAGGGGGGCGAGGAGGGCGCAGAGAAGGCCGTGGACGTGGAAGAGTGGCATGACGAGCATGGTTCGGTCTTTGTCTGTAAGCTGGTAGGTATTCTTGATATTTTCTGTAGTTGCTATTAGCTCCTTACCCCCGCAGCCTTGTATGTGCTGGGTTATATACTGACGCATTGTTCTTGTCAAGTTGCGATGTGTCAAGGGTACAACCTTCGGCCGTGAGGTAGTGCCGCTATTCAGCCCAGTTAGCTTCCATTCTCTTCGATCTGCCATTGCCAGCTCTTGATCTGCAGATTCTGTCTTCCGCTACTTGTTGACGTGACGGTCAGTGTTGAAGTCGATCACCGAACCACGCACAATTGTGAAAAACTCCATCCGACGCAGATCCTCAAATAGCATTGGGAAAGAATCAACGTACCTTGTGTGTAGCACCAAGGCAACATCATCTGGCCTAGGGCTTAGAACAGCGACCTTCTGCGACCCCTTAAGCTTGCCTAGGTCTTTGACGTCCAAGGCAACCTCGCGCTTAGCATCATCCCAGTAGCACTCGGCAATAGCAGCCTTGAACTTCTTAGCAGCTTTGACAGATGGTGCATTGGAAGCATAAGCTCCTCGTGGCACTAATACCAAGACGGATTTGATATCATCGATATAGAATTCGAACTCGTCTTGCTTGTAAGCGGGATTCAGAGGTGCGGCAATTCCTCGTTGCCACGAAGCAGCGAGGAAGGAAACTATGAATTCGTACGAGTTGACTGTGGCTATGGAGACAGGGGCGCCATGACCAACTCCGATAGCTGCGAGTTTGTGTTGGAAGGAGGTACTTTCGTTTATGAGATCGCGGTACGTTATGGTCAGCGGATTGGGCTTGGAAGGGATGATAATAGCGACTGAAGAAGCTGCGCCATTGATGGCGTTTTGGAGGGTCGTCATGGCAACTTAAGTTTCCGTATAGCTCGCAAGTAGATGATTATAGTTCTATTCAGACGATTGAGGTAATTCTGTTTGGTTTATCCAAGTAATGCTGTTTCAATATTGAGAGACATGGGGAACTTAAGAAAATGGTCGTTTTGTTAGAGGAAATAGTGAATTATTTAAGATGACGAAACGATAGAGCCTTCAAGACTTGAGTTAATAACTGAGTAGATGAATAGGTTTGCAAACAGGATTTAAATAGGTAGGCTTTGGGTTATAATGAGGCTAAGTATACTGTGAGTATCAACTGTCTCATTCTCTGAAGAATTATGAAACTCTTGTTGTTATTAAAAGCGAAATAATCTCGCGTGATCTGAGGAAGCTCTTCCGACCCTCGGCTTTACCAGGCAACCTGAAACTGGGTAGGGGACCACCAGATGGAGTGTCGTGGTTACCTTGTGTGGTTTAGCCTGTATCTCAATTTATCCCCCCCTCATAAAAGTGCTTAGACCTCACTATCATCTATACAACTATAGCTACTTTTGACCCTTTTCAGATGCCCTCCAACTTGGAAGATCACGCCTCATTGCTATTATTACTTAATGAGTCTCTACTGAGCCTTTTCTGAGCATTTTGACACCCCTACAATCACCGCCATGGCGTGGCGTCATCTGCCCATGAGCCCTACCTCGAGAGGCATTTAATCGTAATGCCACCGTCACAATCCAGCCCGGTGCTGTACGCCGAATGCACTGGCATTCGAACGCCGATGAGTGGAGTTCCTTAGTTAAGGAACGGGCTCGGGTCACGATCTTCGCCGCTGATGGCACACCCCGGACGCTTGACTACCTACTCCGAGATGTTGGCATCGTCCCCCGAGACATGGGCCACTTCATTGAGAACATTGACGACTAGCCTATCGAGATGCTTGAAGTTTCCCGCGCCGATGAGTTCAGACACTTTTCCCTTTTTTAACCTTTGTTCTTTGTATACCTTAGGGCCGCCGGGGGTATTCTGTGTCAGCCTGGTAGCCAGGCTGTTGAAGGTTTAAATGTTAGGCTGGAGTTTTCATTAACGAAAATGATGTTGAAATCTCCAACTCCATAGCAGCTACACCCTTTGACCCAAAATGAGCAGTGGCCGTCAAGTAATTAATTACCTCAACTGCCACTCGCTGCGCATTATGAGTAGCTCTACTAGATCTGGTACTCGTCTCTGTCTGGGTACGGCAAGTAGCTGATATACTTGAGCATTGGTAGCCATCACCTTTTGTTTGATGAACCTACCGTTCGGCGTGAGTGATGGACGTTAAATAATTGTCAATGATCTCTCTGTCCATTCACCCAGCCAGTCGAAGTCCGCGCCAAACGACAGTTCCAAGAATCCCACTCTTTCGAACTTTTCGTCCCTCCCTAACGGTCGTTGTGCCTGTGGGCCCTGCAATATCAAACCTAGGCGTGGGCGATTTGGGAGGTCAACCGTCCCGATGAGAAGAACAGTGTACGTTCTCGGCACAAGGGCTCTCGTGTCAATGTCAATCTCGAAGTCTTGATCGCATTCGCTGACTTCCTCCACCTCTGCCTCAATTACTGAGACTAGACAGTCTTTACCCCAAAGTGTGGTCCGGAAGAGGCACGTGGAAGATGAGGAAGTATTTTCTTTCTCCTCCTTATCCTGATAGTCTTCGTTCCCTTCACCTCCTGCAAAGTAGTCGTCAAAATAAGCAATGCCAGAGCACCCCAATTCTAGCTTCTTCTTCTTCTTCTTCTGAAGAGGTGAGATGCTCTGCGTGCTTCTCAATAAGGTCATGACATGCCCGCGAACATGGACGCAGCAGTCGTTATTCAACTGCCCGTACGGGTTCGTTGGGTCAGCCAGATCCATGCGATAGTCGATCACGTCGAATTCGAAGAAGTCATTGGGCACTAGCTCTTGAGATAGATCAAAAACGATCGGCTCATCCGTGACGGCCCAGGACCATGACGGTGCTCGGTAACGTGACGCTGACGATACATGCCGGCAGGTCTTGTTTGCCCGGTACCAGGATACGCCTCTATGGAAATCAGCACTCCATATTCCAGCGAGATAGTCCCCGCTAACGGACTGGTGGATGCGCTGGGCCAAACCGGCGAATGCGGGAAGTTTGTCGGTATCGTACGTCAAGTGCCTTGCTGAGTAGGTTTCGACGAGCGAGTAGTAGTCTTCAAGTATTTCAGCTCGGGATATATCTACATCCGTCGAGTCGCCCCGGGACAATATCTGTCTAAGGGACGGGAAAGTGGTGAAAGGCGTCCTTCTGGCAGGCGGAAGACCATCAGAGAACTTGAATCCCCGCAGACACTTCCAGTAAACATGATGTTTGCTGAAATAGAGATGTCTCGGAGCCAAAAGCGATTCTTGGAGTGTCCACCCGCGAGACGACAGTGGACTTTCGACATATGAATGCGCAAGAGACTTATCCTCATGGGTTAATTTGCCAAGTCGAACTTGTTGATCCGTTTTCGCCCCTTTGTCGGGGAAAACGTTGATATAGACGGGTTTGGGGCCTGGTGAAGTTGTAACTTTTGGCAGTATCCCACTGGTACTTCCCTCAGCAGAGAGCGCATAGATAGTAAGCGTAGAGTTACCGTAGTAGGCGCCCATCTTCTTTGATTCTTGTTCCCAATCTCGCTTAGAGTCTTGGATTATGCAAAGAGAATCAATCCAAAGGTATCGTATGCCGAGTTCGCGGGTAATAGTGATAGCGTCTTGGAAGTTTGCGGGTAGGTCTTGAAAAACCATCGAGATTTTGAAGGTATCCAGGTACGTGCTGAGAAGAAGAGGCGATACCTTGCCACCCCAGCAGTGACTGAGGGCAACATACGGATAGACACCCGTCATGTCATCTGTGATCACCAGCTTGAGGCTGTTGGGTGACGACTTCGATCCGACGTCGATCACACGGGTTGGCAGCTCTGAAGAGAATCCTTCCCAGCATTTTCCATGATGCTCAGACTGACATGCCATCAGCCATTGACGAGCATTGTCGAAATTGACATCTGGAGCTACATCAGGCTCACTATTCTGGAGACGTCCTACTCGGAACCCATCAACGGCACATGGCGCAGCTTGAAGACATGTTAGTTATATGCAATTATCATCTGCCTTCTAATCGGCTCGGACTCAGAAAGGCGATTTACTCGGAGGCGTAGACATGACGAAGGTGAGAGGCTCCCAATCCCACAAACCTTCGTCACCCGACCGTCGTCGGGCCGGACCAATCTGTACGCGCAGAACGTCGAATGCATGGTCCTCCTCCAAGCCCTCTCCAGGCCACAAGTAGTCCGAGTCTAAGTATATTCTGACGTCCGTTGCCTCCAGACTCTTCGTTTCAGACAACATCGAGTCTTCGACCCGCAAATCACCGTCAGTGACACACTGAACTGGCCATTCTCGATTATTTGTGGTTCCGAGAGGATGTTTCGGAGTCCATCGGAAAGAGTCAAAGATGAAGGCACAAAGGTCGCACCCGGCAACCGCGGATTGTTCGAGATCATCTATTGAGGCGTGATGTTGGTAGAACCCCTTCTCGGGCACACGTCCACTGATGAATTCCTCTTTTGCGAGATCAACTAAGCGACTTATCGATAATTCTTTACAGTGACAGCAGCGTGACATCCTTATTTATACCTCAGTTGTATGACCCTTACAACAACCGCATTGCACTTTGGTGGGTGACAAAAATTATGAGTAAAGGCTCGGCGACTCTTTGTGAAATTTGCCGCGTATGTGGAGATGTCCATGTCCAGGACTTATGTCACCCCGCCCCCAAGTTCGATTCTGAAGTGGTATCCGTAATGACACTGGATTTAATAGGCTCTGGCTACAACGCCCAGATAACTCGTGCAGATATAGCAGTGGTTACGGCCTCCCGCACAGGTGGCTATCATGTTCCTTTTTAGAGGAGAATGCTCATAAGAGATGTTAACACATATCACAGCCTCATAACGCCATAAGAATTGAATGTTCGTCAATGAATAAGCTTTTCATCCAATTTCTAGGGTATCTCGTAAGTGCTACATGAATAAGCCAAAACAAAAAAACATCTAAACTACCAGAGCCCTGGGTATAAGAACAAGCGAATTAAAATCAATTGCCATCAGTTTACCTCAGTTCCTATGCCGATTTAATACCGAAACGCCAAATAGAAAACCAGAAACGTAAGTTAAAAACCTGGTACTGAAACTCCAAAACGAAGACTCTCACACGCCCGCCGATATGACGAAGAGAGTTTTATCGGCTAATAACTCATGAGTTTTCGAGTCTCGCCTCCTTCGTCTCACTGCAATCCACTTCTCCAAACTCCAACAGTCAACATTTCCAAAGCGCCGCCCACCAGCCGCTCGCTCACTCTGGGTCAGAACCGCTGGGAAAATCGATTTCGGGCAGGTCCGTAAGCCGCAGCCGCAAGTAATGCCGCAGTGCCAAGACCCGCCGTTGGAATTCAGTATAGTGAAATTTGTGTATTTGGATATTCGTGCATGCGGTGTGCATTGCATTGCATTTGACCCATTGCTAAACCCCGGCCGCCGGCCCCCGTACGCATATGTTCTCCGACTTTAGCGATCGAGCCGGACTTCTTTCATCCCCTCCTTTGACGCGCGAGCGGGCGGGAGAGTTGATGAGTGTTTTTCGGTGTTCCCAGTAATCTTCGGCGATTGAGTTATCGGGGATTGAGCATTCCGGGTAGGCTGGTGGCTTTGTTGATTTTGTTGTTGCGGCATGCTCAAATGACGATAAGTAAGTCGAGAGTAAATGGTAAGTACCGAGTAATAACCAACCAATCCAATACCTCTCAAAACTCAAGAGTAAACAATCTCATCGTCGTCTTCTTCATTCTCATAGAGCTTCCCAGGGGTAACGAGCCGGCGGGGTTCTTGTTGTCCCTCCCATTCTCCCTCTATCACCACTATCCCTCCCCATTCCCAACTAGTAGCAGCTTGTCCTTGGCCCAGCCCCGCACTGGTCGCAGGAGTGAGAGCTGGAGTAGTAGCTGTAGTGGTAGTAGAGGTAGTAAGCATCATGACCTCAATTCGCCGCGTACTCTGCGCAACAGCGGCCTCAAGGGAGGCGTATATGGGGATCGGCGCGCCATTGAAGTCCCGCGGAAGAACGAACGGCCCTACAGCGGGCTCGGGCTCGAATTCCGTCGCGAAGCTGGATGTGGAGGAGCGGCGAGAGAGAGTTCGTCCTTGTATTTGTAGGATGAATTGGGCCTTGTTGTAGTGTGTTTGCTTGTCAAAGATAGTTGAGGTGGAGGAGTTGAGTGAGGAAGAGGAGGATATAACAGATGGTGGAGAGGTGTGGTGGTGTTCGGCTGCCCACCGTTCTTCTTCGGCTTGGATGTGTTGGCCTAGTGTGAGCATCGTGCTCATTTTGGTTGATGTGCTTCCCTTTAACCGTAGGTAGATAGAGTAATCCGGTAGTTCGAGAACTTGTGAGTTTAGACGTCGAGAGGCAAAGTGATGGATGTATACCAATGCGTTCCGAGTTACACGGTCTCTATAAATACCATGAATGACGTATGTGTGAGTTTCAAGAAGGCTATGATGGCAATTGAGTTTGTGGGGGAGGATCGTTAAGGTACAAACGGTAAGTATAATTCTTCTACTATAGGTGTGATGAACAAACAAACACGAAACACTCTTTGTGTGGGAGGGGGAGGGAGAAAGACTTATATGTGAGCCTCTTTTCTCCCTCCCTTTTCGGCTGAATAGTGCCGCCCACTCATAAAGAACTGTGATTCCAGATTGCGTCTTGGAGTCTTGGAGGGGCAGCATATGGTAGCTTGTTGTGGTGGGGGTGGGCGAGTTTGCAACAACCAGAAATAAACAAGCTTCGAGATTTGGTTATGGGAAGCATGGGTGCCTATTGGTGCGTCATGCAGTCTGACCAGGTACGCAAAGTCGTGGTTGGTCGGTCCTCGTGATGTGCTATGCCTGCCTGCCTGTCCGCATGCCGCGGCGGGCTCCGGTTCCAGGGAATGCCGCGCCGCGGTATAGCTTGGTTGGCTCAATTGCAAAGTTGCCAAGCTACCCTTGTTTACCTTGGCTCGCCTTGGTATCATGTCTGTCGGTCTTGCCAAGACCTAGCCTAGGCATAGGGAAAAGCTCATCCCCATAATTCCTCTTGATATCTCGTTTTCCCTGTGGGTAGTCACGGCATTTTCGCCATTTCGCTTCTTTCGCGTTTTCAGGTGAGCATGGATTGACATTGATTGGGTGGATGACGGTGAGTCGAGGAATAGCCACTGCCGAGAATCGGCCAAGAGCTTGCGGGTTCCTATGGTATTGCGTCGGCGGCTGTGTCTTCTTCAGGGTCAATCCTGTTCAGGAACTATGAACATAGTGGCAACTCATAACTTGTTTCATAAGGGTCTTTACATCTTTGACCCCATCAATTGTGCAATTCGTGATGAAGAATTTTCCAATCTCATGCCTATTTAACTCTGGGAATTTGAAGGTCTGAGGACTATGTTATGGGAACAGACGGACGGCGGGGAACATTACCTGCCCGTTGACAGCGGTAGAGAGAGGGCACCGCTAAGCCGATGATATCCTAAGAGCAACTCCGTTTCCCGGACCTCAGAGTTGAAAACTAACGCTCCGAACTTCTTCATCACCTGACTGACAAAAGCCTCATATATTTTCAAGCCTACCTAGTAATTTGCGCATCATCATCATCTTTGTGATGCCTTCTTTTCCCTGGCTTTGTCAGTGACTACTAGCTATCTAGCTACTTAGGTATGTTGCTAAGCTCGACAAACTCCCCTGGAGACTCACTGTTCTTCAACAAAGTCCCCACAGAGAACCAACCAGACTTGAGCCGCACAGCCGCGCCGAGGCATTCGTTCATTTCCAAGTGGCGAGGCCGTTACGTGTGGTTGTTTTAGTCCAATAACTTACCTCGCCAAGGCAAGCTGAGATAACAACCTGTCCCTCTTTGTAATTTACAAGGCAAGATCAATTGGCTTGGCATGCCTCTCTTGGCTGCCCTGAGTGAGATGTTAAGACTTGGCAGTCGTGATAACATGACCATCTGGCATCAGCAACATAAACCTATGAAGTCTAATGGGAATCAGCAAGCGCCTCGGCAAGGATAACAAAATATCGTCGTTATGTACAATACGAAATGATTTCTCACCTGATGGTTATATGTAGATTTCCTCGAATCAGATATATTAGTTCCCCTGCAAAAACGCAGAAAGGGACGTAGCGTGCGCGATGCAGCATCGTTCCCGTTCATTCAATATGCTATACAAAGAGGCAAAACGCATCTCTTGAACAATCTTCATCATGCAGCTGGGATCACTTATCGATCTACTTACATAACGTAAGGGCAAATGTCGACATCTCTCCCCGCCGCGCTGAGGTCCTTGAATTTTCCCTCCAATAAAAGTGATGAGATTCCAAGTTCTATCATGCCACGAGACTTCCATCGACTTTATGATCGACTGTTGAATCCTGAAATCCTGATGGCGCCATGGATAAGGTGGCACTCCCATCGCAATAACTATATGATCTACAATAGTCATTAATTCACGGGAAATATAAAACCAGGATTCGTCCTAGCTAACCCCGAACGCCCCCACGAATTCCCCACCATCGGAATGAAACCCGATAAAAATCCCGACATTTAAAAAGTTGTCGTGCTCTCGAGCAGACATTGGTGCAGCGTCGTTACTCATCATCTCCAACACTGCCATTGGATACCCCAACCTTTCAAAGCTGCAAGAGCGGGAAGTTCCTCCAGGTACATGTAGTAGTAACTCGGATTCCACACACACACGCCTTATGCCCCGTAAAAGACCTATACCTGTTGTCCCCAATTCTTTTTATGTCTGTAATCGTACTTAAACCTCTCCCAAATGGCATCCCGTCTACTACGTCCCCTCCTGCGTCATCAGCATCAGCATCTTCCTCTTCCTCTTCAACAACAGCAGCAGCGCGCCACTGTAATCACTGCACCCTTTCTCTCTGCTCTTCACCGCCGTCGAATTCCTCCTCTTTCTTCTAGCTTTTTGTCTGCTCGGCATCAGCAACAAATGGCTCAGTTGTCGACCCCGCCGGCGGGTAAGTTCGAGTTCTTGGTCATTGTTCCTGATAAGCCGGGCATGCAGGACAAGAGGATGGAAGTTCGCCCGTAAGTTTTTTTTTATTACTCTTTGAAGTCGAGATTATGTGTATAGATGTCGATTTCTAGGAATGTTCTTGTGAAAAGAGGGAGGAGAGCTATGTTGGCTTGGGAAGAAAGTCGTTCATCTAACCGTTCTCTCACTATGCTCATAGGAGCCATCTCGAAGGCACAAAGCCCAACGTTGAGTCGGGAATGTTCAAGACTGGAGGTGAGTACTTTTTTTTTTTCTCACTGTCCCTACTATCTTATACCTTACTTTCAACCCTCTCAGTACTTAATATCTTCCATGAACATGATGAACGTGACTGATATACCAAAAAACCAGGCGCCCTTCTAAACGAGAAGCCCGAAAGCAGCGACCCCTCAACGTTCAGCTTCTACGGCAGCACACTGACGTGTGTAGCCTCGTCAAAAGAGGAGATCATAGAGCTCCTGAGCAAGGACATCTACGCAAAGACCGGCGTCTGGGACTTGGAGAAGGTGAATCCCTCTCCTCTCTCTTCTTCCCTTCCCTTTTCCCCTTCCAACCCCTTATGACTACCACTTACTCCACTTCATGGCATTGAACGCTAACGAATATATTCTCAGGTGCAAATCTGGCCTGTAAGTTGAACATAATACCACCCATCTTAACACCTTGATTATTACTAGGTAGGCGTGTACTGATTAGATTGGAAATTCGTAGCTTAAGACTGCTTTCCGCGAACCTTAGGATCCTACATATGTAGGTAGTTATGAGGAGGTATCTAACAAAGTGTTGCCGCCCCTCAAATGATGTGGTCCAAGAAATAGTAATACCCCTTAATAAACGATTGCAAACCCACCCGGAAGAAAATCCCCGGAAATACCATTCTTCAATCGCCACTACCCATGCAAACGCCGCAACCAGATGCTAGACGTAACCCCCAGACCCACCAAAGCTGATAGACACCCATCCACAGCGTAGACAATAATAAGTCATTACAAACATCATACACGCGAGACCAGGGAATTCGCAAATAGTTTTGGACGACTTGAGTGCCGAAAGTCCGTTAATCATGGGTGCAAAACCCTCTGCAGTTGTGATGACTATGATCCTGGCTCGGGTGTCTGTGCCGATGAGCTCGCAGTGGACTCTTCCGCAGCGATTCTCAGCTCGTAATTCAAGTCGAAGCACTCTGATAACAGCTCTGTAACGCTCCCTTGACCCTCGGGAATATCTCCGCCAACCATGAACTTCCCGTCCACTCGCATGTTATCGATGGAGTTGAGCTGATGACATAATTAGGGTCACATCATAACCTGTCGATCGGGGTGGGGGTTTAATACCTTCATGCTATAGGGGTACAACTCGCGCACTGAGGAGACACCGCCATTGTTCTTCACCTCCAATAGGCAGCGCTTCAAAGTTTGCAGTTGGTTATATATTGGCAGCAGGGCCTCGGATACTGGCTCCGAAGAGATCATGAGGTGATATATGTAGCCATAAGACCGCCGAATGAGATAAAGCAGAGTCTAATACACTGGTCAGTGAATTCAATTCGACAAGAATTCCATTGGATCTATGCGCACCCGCTGGACGTAGAGCTCAGCTGGCTTTCCCTCGTCATCAAGCCAATTGCCGTCCACACGATTCTCATCTATCTTGTCGAGCTGCCGTTGGTAATCGTAGAGGTCGGTCTCTCGCAGCGACCATGCTTGTGTCAATGATAGCTTATCGAGAGCATTTCGGATGCCGATGAGGACGTCGTAGATCGGCTTCCATTTGTCGGGAATCCGTCCCTCCCTATTAGATCATCAGTAACTAAAACATCAATGCCAGTCCGCACTTGGATCGACATACTTCTTCAAGATCAAGCTGGTGTACAATTGACATCTCTCAAGCAGAGAAACAATCCCATCGCTTCCCTTCAGAACATCTCCGTTCTCGTCGACAAAGTGACCATCCTTCCGTTTGGCTGAGATTTCGTCGAGTGCGACAGCGAACTTGTGTATATCCGCCGGAGAAAACTTTCAACATAACGATTAGCTTAAGAAGGTCTTATAGCTGATCAAAGTGAATTTTTACCGTTGACTTTGTGTTGATGACAGCCATTTGCCTCAATATCGAAACCAGTGTCTCGGCCGTCGGTCTAAGGGGTTCGGCTAGATCTTCGATCACCTGCTGAAGCTTCGCTAACGAGGCGCGGCAACGCTCGATCCGCTGGCTGATCAAGCTCTCAAGAAACGGTTTGTTTTCGGTCGGGGGCGCATTTTGTATTATCTCGGAGAGGCGCTCGAGGGTATGTGACATGCTATCAAGGTCTTTGGCGGAGAAGAGGTTGGCCTCGCTTAGATGATCGAGGAGGCGCTTAATTGTCGACGTCAGGGCATATGCAGCTGGTGCCTCGTTATTTCGGCCGATGGTCATGAAGAATAGCGATAGGAGTTGAAAGCAGCTGTCTACTACTCTGTCCACTATCGACGGCAAAGAAATGTGGTCAGATTTATGGCAAGAATGGAATAAAACTGGAGACATACCTCTGTTCTCTTGGACATTCTCTTTGCCTTTCCGAAGCTCCTGGAGATCTTTGACTTGTTCAATCACTTGAACGTACAAGTCCATGACATCTTGAGTGCGCACGTAGGTGGTACGATCAACTTTCCGGAGGAGTAGCTGATCCTGGATGGCGACCAGCTTGTTGAGGATTTGCTTCTCCCCCTCGTCTTGGGGGGCTGGAACCTTGGGGGTATCCATCGAATGATGAAGGTCACTGCAGCAATGAGATGGTTTGTTCAGGACAGAAGTTTTGTTTCCCTCGTGTCTCAACGAAGATGGGTGTTATGTAGAGAAGAGTGTCAACTAAGTTCAGCCCGTCTCTCTCTTTCACCTGTCGTGTCGAGTCTCCTTTGTGCTAGCCACCAATTAAGTATGAGGTAGGTTTGGGGAACTGTGAGATTTAGTGGTGGAAAAGGGCTGTTTGTATGCGCGATCACGCGTGTTTGGCAAGATTCAAATGGGAAAAATGGTCAATGGCAGGATATTGCTGATTTCAGACGATAGATTGACTGGGGGCACGAGACTTAGATTTTCCCCATAGTACTGCTCTGATGTAAGGTGCTGCTGCTGCATTGCTCAGGTACCTTCCAGCGGGGGGACTGACAATGGAGGGGGAGGGGTAGTAGAAGACCTGGCCGGGCTAGCAATTTGCGCCATACCGACGTCAACCTGCTTGGCAACCTGGAAGTCCAGACCTTGACTGAGGTCGGGGAAAGCGCCTCCTTTATTGGGTCATGTGCCTTTGGTGCATGTGATCTATTTGGTGAATTCTATCTTTTTATCTCATGAACCAAGTCTGGCACTGCTGCTTTTGAAGTTCATCCACATTGGTAGGGTCCCTCAGTGCTCTCATTGGTCCAAAGATAAGCCAATCAAACGAGTGAAGAAAGAATCAGTCGGACTTTATCGATAATCTATCTGTATCTGGCCCCCCCTACCCTGAAGTGATGAGTGTGTAATAATGGGGCCCAGACCCTCTCCACAAATGAGACGGGCCATTCGCTCTAGCCCTACCATTTTCGCCCACCAAAAATTTCCAGTGCGCAGAGCCAACTTCGGGTAATTAACCTACTACGTGTGTGTGTGTGTGTGCCAGTCAACCTACATCCCAATCTTCGAGAGCTCAGCCCATTTGACACCCCTCCCATCCATCACCACATCCACACACAGACAACTTCAAAATGTCGACCGCCGAACTTGCCTCGTCGTACGCCGCCCTCATCCTCGCCGATGACGGTGTTGAGATCACTGTGAGCACCCTCCACTTCCCGCCATCACGACCAAAAAATATAACCCCTCGTCGCGATACGGCTTTGCGATATACTTACATTCCAATCACCTAGTCCGACAAGCTCTTGACTTTGATCAAGGCCGCCAACGTCCCCGATGTCGAGCCCATCTGGACCTCCTTGTTCGCCAAGGTACGCACGAGAATAACAAACCACACTACTTGCGTTTGCGAATTGGAACCAAAGATCGCTGATATCTGAGATTTTGAATTTATAGGCTCTTGAGGGCAAGGATGTGAAGGAGCTCCTCTCTGCCGTCGGCTCTGGCGGTGGTGCTGCCGCTGCCGGCGGTGCCGCTGCTGCTGGTGGTGACGCTGCTCCCGCTGAGGCTGCTGCTGAGGAGAAGGAAGAGGGTATGTGTTCCCCCTCTCTTGATGAAATACTCCCGACGGGCTGGACTGACACGACCGATTCACAGAGAAGGAAGAGTCCGACGAGGACATGGGCTTCGGTCTCTTCGACTAAGCGATCCAACCCCATCGTTTTCTCGCACTCACCTGCTACGACAAGACAACAAATCAACTCTTCTTTCCCTTTGTACTTCAACTGCATGGCTTGGGGTTTCCATACACTATTAAAAAGTGTGGCGTGAAAGGAAGGCAACAAACAGATTATACCTGGATGCCTAGAGCAAAGATCAACACTATCTGTCATAGGTTAATATGACAATTGCGTTTTGCGACGAACCATATGAAAAAGCCTTCCACTTTGCAGATGATCTTTTCCCCCTTCTGCTCTGGAGCTTCAATGTCCGGCTACTACGAAATGTGAAATTGAGGAGTTTGAAGAGAAGAAGTAATCTGTTAAGGTGTTGCGCGGTCATAGACTTGAAAAGCTACCCCTTCACGAGGGAACGATCACGACCTCTGATGCCTCCATGCGATTTTTTTGGTGTTCTTGTTGACCATCTAGAGATTCCTAGTGATTGAGGCCGTCTAACTTGTTTCGCTATTTTGACCACTCTAAGACGCGTTGCTTTCGTTCATTCCCGCATCCATCTCAAAAACCAAGGCGCCGACTCATGCATTCATAAAAACATAGTAACATGTGCAACAAACTTCCTACACTTGAAGGTTGTAATCGCTACCGCGCCTTACTGCGCAATAAGAGATGCGCTAGGAACTAGGCCCGCCTCCTTGAGAGTCTTCCCGAGATCTATACTGCCCTCAAAGACGACCTTGGGGAAATTCTGGACGAACTTCGTAACCGCAATGCCCTTCTCGGCCTCGACGGCCTGTGCGACCTCGAACAAGGTCGTGTCCGCGGGGAAGGTCTTGATGACGTTTCCGCCGGACGTCTGTAATCGTAGACGAGCCTCGTTGTAGTTCGCGACGGCACGTGGAGCGGCAGCAGCAGCGGCTGGAGCAGCGGCAATATTAGAAGATTCGCCTGGTATGCTTCGTCCCTCGCGACGGGCCTTCTCCTCTTCGGCTTTGCGCTTGCGCTCCTGGCGGTCGGCCTCAATCTGGGCCTTGATGCGCGCCTTGTGGTCGGCGTCTTCGCGCTTCTCGATCTTCTTGCGCTCGGCTTCTTTCTTCTGCTCTTTGACTTGGAGGGCTTCCTTCATGTCTTGGGTCTCTTTGGTGGCTTTGCGCTTGATTTGCTGGAGGGAATTGTTAGCATGGATATAGCCAGTAATAAATGCAGGACGGTGGGTAGGGAAGGGAAGGTCGTGATTTGGTTTGAATGTGGATATATGTGTACCTCGTTACGCTTCTCGGCCTCTCTGTCGGCCTGGGCTTGAGTGGCTTTCTTTGCCTTTGCCTTCTCTTGGAGCTCTGCTATCTTCTGCTTCACCTGTTCTGGAGTCAGAGCGGCGAGCTCTTCGGTTGACTCTGCGAAGTCGGTATGGCCTCTGTTAAAAAATGAGTGTGAGTCTTGAGATATCACTGGGAAAGTAATAAATCCCCGACTTGGGTAAGAACATACGACTTGTTGGCGTGATACTCAGCCTCTCCTTGCGTGCGAAACTTCTTGCCACATTCTTGACAGAGAAGCGACTTGGCAGATGCACCATCTTCAATCTTGGCGACGTTGGTGCCAGACTCGGCGTCCTCCTCAAGTAGCTCATCGAGCGGTGTGTCTTGTGTCTTCTCTAGCCACTCCAGGGCATCCGGAACTTATAAGGTGTGTGAGTTAATAATGATGCGATATGGATATATGTAGGTGATAAACTTACGGCCGTCCGACTTCTTGACAGCGAGCTCGGAGCGCTCTTTGTCAAAGCCCATCTCGAGCAGCTGCTCTAGTACTGACTGCGACATTTTGATATTTGTCCGTGTGTTGTCGTGTGAGAAAGGTACCAAGCAAGGGTCAGAGTGTTAACAAGCAGGATGAACGTGGTGATTTATGAGGGGTGAATGTAAGAGAGTGAGATGAGGTTATATGATCTATCTCTTCCCCCTCTAAGAATTTTCTTTATTCAGACACAGAGGAATGTAATGGCAAATGAAGTGCCTGAACTGATTCAATCTCAGTTTTGAAGGCTCAAATGAAGACTGGAGAATACTCATTCATACTATATGCAGCTTCGAGCCATTGTCATGAACCCCACGTCATTGTGAATGCCTGCCACTTTAACTCTGGCCTTTACCTAATACATGGTGGGATGAAAGTGGTCCGTGTCCATTGCCTGCGGTGGTGGTGATTGAAGCTACTGAATAATTGCCCCGTAGGAAGTAAGGAAACCCCCTGAATGACCCCTCTAATAGGTCGCTGGGCAAGTGAAGTGATGCAATCAATTCTACCACGTTACCGTCTCATTGAAAGGGTCATGTCGGGAAAACCGGGCCTCTAGGTCTGCTATGGCGTTACAAACTGCACCACCATTGATTATCTCGTGATTCCCGACCTTAATCTCAACTTTCACATCAAGTGTCTTGTTTGCGCCCAGCTTCATTTTACACTTTATAGTCCTAACTTACACTTCCGCGCTCCGTCGAGTCTTTCAGAAATATAGACAGATACATTCTGTAGCCCTTGTACCATCTTGTCGTCAGTTATTCTCATTCTCGGCACCTAACTAACAACTCCGAAAGCTCGTGTGCCCATCTTCGCATTCCTCCCTTATCACTCCTCCCTCCTCTCTCTTTCTCGAGCTTTCTATATACTTTCTGCCTCAACATGTCCGTCGAGATCGATCCTCAGGAGCTCGGCTTCCATCGTATGTTCCTGCGCGTCCCCCCCCGCCAACTTTCTACGCTTTGCTTACCGACTTATAACTAGGCCCCTTCACTGTTGAGGTGTTGGAGAATCTGAAGATTAGAAATCCTAACACCCACCCTGTCGCCTTCAAGGTATGTGCCCAGCACACTTGTGTATTCAAGTCTTTTAATCTAATATGTTATATTCCAGGTGAAAACCACTGCGCCGAAACAGTACGCCTCCTCTTCCGACATCGCCACAACCCGCTCGAGCTTAACAGAAGATTGACCACATTCCTTTGATAGATACTGTGTGCGACCTAACTCTGGCCGCGTCGAACCGGGCAAAGAGGTTGAGGTTCAAGGTGCGAGCAACCGGACATGAACATCCCAATTTACGCTCTCTCTCCCTAACCGCAGTACCTACCCAGTGATCCTCCAGGCTATGAAAGCAGAGCCCGCCCCCGGCACGAAATGTAGAGACAAGTTCCTTGTACAATCAGTTGCGATCACTGGCGATAAAGAATTCGATAACCTTGCCTCTATTGTGAGTGACAATTGAAGACTTCTTTCGAATGCGTCTGTGTAATTCTGTTGTCTGACTCGCGTATTTACCGCAGTGGGATACCATCGATAAATCCTCGATACAGGAAAAGAAGATTCGCGTTGTCTTCCTCGACCCCAAGACCGCCTCTTCCTCTGCTGCTGCTGCCAATGTATCGTCCGTAGCGACACCAGTTAAAGCCAATGGCGTATGTCTTATCTTCTCTAAAGAGAACTGCATCGTTACTAATATAGGGGGAAAAAACCCAGGCTGACGAGATACCCGACTCCGCCCCTCCAGCATACTCGTCGCCAGGCGACTACGCCGCTTCCTCTGAAGTCAAGTCAGAAGACGACTCACACCTCGAGGATTCGCCATCCCTCGCCGCTGCCGCAGCGTCTTCGGCCACCACTAAGATTAAGAGCAGCAGCAGCAGTTCCGAGCAGAGCTACGAAGAGCTAAGGCAGCAACTGATCCAAGCCGAGAGGACTATTGCCCAACTCAAGCAAGATCAGAGCGCCGGGTTACGGCAGCGCAAGGGCGCCTCAGAGGAGAAACCGGATTCCAAACCCGCCGAGCTCGCCCAAGCCGTCAAGACTAGTACCGAAGGCGTCCCTCTTCAAATCACTGCCATTCTCTGCCTAGTGAGCTTCTTGCTCGCCTATATATTCTTCTAGAGAGAGACGACTTCAGCTCTACCGATCTCCGTGGTTTGTCGCCTCGGGTAACCGGACATTGAAGAGGGTCTATTTATGGGCGGGGAATGCGATGAGGTCTGGCAGCAGTAATGATGTGGGTCTGATGAGGTGAATAATAGACGAGATCGATCTTCTAGCACGAGTCTTGTGTGTAATTCTTCTTCCACAACGACGTTTGGTATGAATGGATGGATGAATGAGAGGTGAAGATTTTTCAGGAGTAGAGGAGAGAGGACAACGACAGAAGGGAAGAAGGAAGAACCAAAGACGAGAATAAGGAAGGAAGTGAGGGCAAGGGGAAGAGAGCGGACTTCTTCATCCAGGTACCGACCGATCAGCAGATACACAATGACTTCTTTTGTTGTAACTCTATGTCCCGTTTTCTTAAACTGCTACTTGCTGCTACCATTACCCGTTTAACATTGTTTGAGGAAGAAACTGTGAAGATTCTGGTTCTGAACTTGATCCGGTATTTGAGATATTTCCTTCGGCAGCCCTGGGAATGGTTATCAACCTTAGTGGTAGCTATCTTGTGCAAGACTTCAAAATGTGATGAGATGTGCGCTGCTGTAAAGCCTTGCAGATTGAAACTTATACTTTGATATGTGCAAATCTTGGAGTTACTCTCTATCTTTATGTCGTATATACCCGTAACGCCAAACCCAGATCCTGTGAGCTTTCTATCATGATGATTAGGATCAAAAGTCATGTGCCTATTCATGACTTCAGTGCCTTCTTCCCAGAAAGCACAAATGATATCTCAGTAGGTAACTGAATCGGGGGAGGGAAGTCTATGTAGAATCGGTGGTTTTATGGAGATCTATACTAGATGCAATCCCCTTCGTCTGCCTATACCTTAGCTCTTTTGGCTGTGTATGTACACCTCATTTCGCATAGCGTAAGACACCGCGATTCTCCTATGTTGAATCCCGGCTTCTCCATGAAAACATGAGTTTTTCTTCCCTCCGATCTGAAGTCAACTTGTTTCCTCCGAGAATCAAGACTCAAGCTCGTTATCCCGCCACTCCTCGGCCGGTTTCGCCCCCTTCGGTCCCTGGCCCACGAGCCGTCCGCCCTCCTTCCGCTTCACCCGGGACCGGATCCCGACGCTCTCGTCGAGGATGAACCGCCAGATGACGTGCACCCACGACGTATGGTATGGCAAGTCGGCGTAGAACTCTTTCGCAATCTTGTGCAGCTTCGGCAACCGCGTCCACGGCACGGCGGGGAAATCGTGGTGCTCGTTGTGGTAGCCGACGTTATACGTCAAGAAATTCAGCGGGCCGTAGTACGAGTACGTCTCGGGCACGGGGATCTGGTTCTGGGGATCGGCCTGTGTCGGGGTGACGGTGCTGTAGACGTAGTGCTCGGCGATGAAGTGGCCTGCTAGCGGGTGGAGGGAACCGGCGAGGAAGGAGGAGAGCAGGAAGTAGAGGAGCGATTGTAGCCCGAAGAAGTATAAAATGACGGCGTCGAAGGAGAGTTGGACGAAGACGTTTGAAGCGGAAACCCAGGTGAAGGGCACGGAGAAGACGGTCATGGGCCGGATGGCGTAGAAGAGGATCTGGAAGGTGCAGAAGAAGGCTTTGCCGAGGATCGAGTCGAGGAAGACGGCTTCTAAGGCAGTGGGCAGGTCTGTGTCGAGACCGTCTACTCCCAGAGATTTGTGGTGCGTGAGGTGGTAGGGGCGGAAGCTCGCGCTGTAGGGGATCCCGATGGGGAGGTTGGCCACGATGGCGAAGAGCCGGTTGAGGGCTGGCGAGCGGAAGGCGAGGTTGTGCGAGATCTCGTGGATCGCGAGGAAGAGGTTCTGGTTCGCTGTCGCCCCGATTACGTAGGCTAGACCCCAGAATTTGAGGCTGAAGAAGGGTGTCGTGCGCAGGTGGGAGGCGCAGAGGATTTGGATGGTGACGACTAGGAGGACGACGTATTTTGTTAGGGGTTCGGGACCGCAGAGTTTTGTGACCTGTTGCTCAGTGATTGCTTGGTTAGCTTTTGAGGTTCAAAGATTGAAGAAGCTTCAGAGAATCCAGGGAGGCTGGAAAAGAAAGCTGTTGGGTGCGTTTACCTCTGGATGAGCTTTGATAATCTGTAGTCGTCGTGTCCGGTGCGGTTCCTCAGTGTATGTCCAGAAGAAGTCCCGGTACTTTACTTCCAAAGGATCTCTTTGAAGCTCGTTATATTTGGCAGCAGAAGAACCACCATTGACTCGAATTGTCTTGTCCTTGAGCTCGCCGGGGATGCTCGTCACCGTCGACGCTGCTGAGGGGGCCATCTTGGATGTTAACCCCGACTACTAGCGTCCTGATCCTCCAGCGACTAGTCAAACCGAAGCAATTGCTCGGATGTATTGTGCTTGGATTGTGTATTTAGTTATGAAGGATACAGGGAATAGCAAGAGGAAGTTCAGGGGAGGAGAAGAGAAGAATTGGATCACATTCATTGAATGACTGATTGTAGGTAAGGATGTTTCGGTCAATGGCGAGACGCTCCCCACACTTTCAAGGTCAAGAAATTTAAACTAATAAAGCTGGTCGCCGCCACCATACAAGGTTTCCCATTTACAGGGGTCTCGCAAGTCCGAGTTGTGGGCCAATCAATTCATCCTGAGAGCCCTCTTAATGATGGTGGGAGAACCTGTGCCACCCGGACGGTTGGGACCGCTTAGACACTCTGAATGGGACATCACTTTTACCTTTTGATGTTTCGCTTGTCATATGTCTTGAGCTGGCCAACTTGATGGCACTGTTCAGACAACTAAGGATACGAGATAAGACTCTTTGCGGGTAATTGAGCTTGGAAAGGGTAATTGTTGCAGGGATGTATATGCTCATTGTTCGTTTATTTACCCTACGCTAATCAGGACTTGCAAATAGGCTGTTATAACTGCCAAATGTCAGCGACAAACATAATCTTGTCTCATTGATACTATAAAGTAGGCAAGGCTTGAGAATGAGATAACGAGATGACTTTTCTCGATTTCTTGGAGGCGTCCAGTTGCGTTGTGTACCTAGGTACAGATTGGCTATAGCCTCAGTTAATGTATGTTACACCAAGTTTCAATCAGGTCAAGGAGTTTTAATATGGATAGACAACATCATGCCAAGAGGAGGATTTTCTTACTTGCTTTACCTTGTTCTTTCGTCCAAGATCGCCTTGGATTGCAATAGTTGTATATTCCGTTTCATATCCCGTTCTTGAAAGTTTTACTGTGAAGTAGCATTTTCACCTCTCTTGCGCGTTGAGTCCCTACATCTGGGTACTCAGTAATCACCAGAATAGTAGTGTACATTCAAGATCATTGGCCATGTGCTTACCTCAAAATATATTGCAGTCATATTGTTTTTAGGAATATGAGGGGCAATAGTAGTTCTGTGATTAATATTCTAATAATCGCACATGGATATAGCTCTATCGTGAATTTTGGGTTCTACCAGCCAAGTTGAAGCAATGGTACTGCCAAGTCTGAACAGGAAATTGCCAAGTGGAAACCATGGGCCCTCCTTTAAAGGCACCTTGATCACGGCATACTAGTTTGGATCTAAAATTTATTCAAGTCATTTTAAACCTCAGTGTATTTAAGCCGTATATTAAGGGCATTCCTATTCCTATTTAATATACTAAACCATTATGCACTATGAAAACAGCTCTATACTACCTAATCATTGTATACTTAGGACCGTATTGTCTATTTCATACCTCAGCACTAGCAGTGAAGTTATTCACTAAAGGACCAGTATTCCTGTATAGCCCATTGGATAGTTTAACACATGCAAGACCGGATATTCAAATTTGAGTTCCGTTTTTGTTTTGTCTCTTATCGTGCAACTTGGCAAGGCAGATCAACTGAGGTGGATCATTAGGTCCATCATAGGCGTCATCCCCTTATCACCATAAACAACTAGCTCTCAAGCAGAAAAAAAGTATCTCTTTCTAGATCGGGGCATTATCCGTTGATACCCATCCCGTGCGGATAGCTGCTTGTTCTAGGACACCATTCCGTGATCCAGAAAATGATGTGATGCATTTTGCATATGTACTACCAGGGCCCGTGCAGTTCTAGATCCGTGTTGTTGGCAGGTAAGGCAGATTTTCGAAGCAGGCTGGGAGTGGAAGACATTGCGTGCTGTTGCCAGATCGTTGAGTCGTTTTTCAGTCTCAATCTCGAATTTGAAGTCAAATGACAGGAATATTTCATGAGAATTTTAAAATTACATTTCTATATTACTTTTCTCCTTTTTGTCATAGCTCACACTGCTCGTATAACCAGATTAATAGAGGTTGAGTAGGTATCGAATAATTCCAACAGTTGGGGGCTGAACAAACGTGTCCTCTGCAGCAAGTATGCCTTAAACCGACATATAGACGCGAGCCAGGACATATAGAAGTGCACATGCCATATGACTTTACAAATGGAATCATTTTCTTGCTGACGTGCGGGATGTACCCACATGAGCTGGCACTTCTCTTTTCTGGCTAGGCGACTAGGGCCGCGGCAATCTTACAGCGGTCCTGGCTGGTTGCGAATTCTAGCTGCTTTTCCTTGTTCTCGAAAGCGGGCACCAGTGAGAACGAATTGCAATTGAAGTTTTGATTGGGCAGTCTGGGCATCGGTAATCGATGATGATGTCTCATTGTGGATGAATTTGAGGCTGGCTGGCTCGATCACTTTAAAGCCGACAGATTCCAATCATAAACCTTTCTCTCATCCCACGACAGCTCGATAATATCACGAAGACTATGATCGCCCGCTACAAGCCGCTCCCGAGAATCCTGGCGTAAAATGTGCAAGTAAGGTCCAGCTACGTGGCCATATCTGCACTTCGAGGTATTGGCCGGTAGCCTGCGTTTGAATCTTGGGGGCTAAAATGCAAATATGTAGCATCGTGGATCAATAATTATTGAGAAAAGTTAGGCAATCGCGCCAATTCGTCAAGTATTGGGTCAGGATGATCGACGTTGTTTGCTTCTGCGGCATTCGAGGCAGCAATACCTCGGGGTCGCGAGCCGACAAAGAATTTTCGCTCTGTACTTCGGTGCCTTGCCGGCTCTACGGATACCCAACCCTCACCCATATCACGAGCAGGTAGAGTGGGAGGAGCTGATTGGGAGGCCAATAAAGACGTCGTAGCGCATGATGCTTGTGAGCTTCTTGTTTCTTCATACAAGAAACTTGCTTTGGGGTTCGCCCCCATTGAAACATCAGCGGCAGGCGGCCGCCACCATTCATAGTTCGTAGCAATTGCTGAGCTATTCTGGTCCTCGTCTGTAATCTTCTCACTCTGGATGGGGTCAGTTGACCTCGTCTTATGGAATTGAGTGGCCGGGTCGAAACTAATCAGCATCAACGCCTTATTCACTCCTCCCTTCGAGCTGTCAGCTACAGCGTAAACAACTGAGCGTTCGTCGCCAGTGGCCATTACGGGGCCTTGTCGGCCACACACATTGATCAACCCATAGATCTCGTCTAGAAGGGGCCATGTGGCTGCAGATCTCTGCCGTGGCGGCCAAGCGAATACCTCATTTTTATGATAAGGCTCTTCTGATGCACGTACCTCGCCTTGGTTTGCAACTGGACTGCATATCGAAGATGCAGGACTCTCCGAGGGGGCAGTGGACTTCAGTCTCCTAGTCCCGGCTCTCAGTCGCAGCGTCGGAAGACCAGAGGCGTCTGTCGACGTATCATCGTCGTGTAGATCCAAGAATGCATTGCAGCATCTAAAGTAAGTACAGAAGTAGGTCTTACTCCGTAGTAGCATCGACGGCACGTAGCTGTTATCTCCTGTATGGAAGGAGTGAGGCGAGCGGACCCGGAGGGGGATAGTGCTCTGAGGGGGGTCATTTAGGGTGCCCAAGGTGGGTATGAGTCTTTGTATTGGTTGTAGCTCCTCGTTGTCGTTTGGAAAGACAACTGGTGTGGTGTAGTATGTTCTCTGACTGCCGCTTTTCCCCCTCAAGAATTCTTTTCGACACTCAACAATGACGAGCTCCCCGGTACCTTCGTCCTTCTCCAGTTTGATGAAGCCCCACCTGTCGTCAATAGGTCCCTCATAATGTTGTCTTCGCCAGCTATCCTTTCTCTTCATGACTTGCATAGAGTCAGGAGATGGTTCGCTGAGGGGAAACCGAAAGCAGTGGTAATAGGAAGTCCAATCAGGGTCATCAACTTCGTCAAGAGTACGGTTAGAAAGACCGTAGAACCAATCATCGTAAATCTCGAAGCAGACAGCAGACCCCACGTCACATCCTACTACATGCGATAGATGTAGACTGGGATGTGACAACCACTGGCAGTTTTCAAGATCAAATCCTCTGAGTACCCATTTTCGTAGGCCATCAGCGCCCTCGCCTGAATGTGTCCCGACATAGAGATACCTATGGTCATTCCTCACGAAAATCCTGTGAGCAGAGTTTAAACGACTCTGGTCCAGTAATTGGTGCTTCTCTGGGTTCAATATGAGTAGCCAGTTTTCTGTTTCTGCATCCGGTAGCGTGAAAGAGAGGTGACAAGCGACAATACCCGCCTTCTGGTGCAGGACTCTGAACTTGTACTTGCGCCGGCTAGCTGCTTGGGGAACGGCAACCCGCACAAGAGTTGGGATGTCTATTACAAGCTCCCAATCCGTTGATCTATGAACGTCGAGGATGCGAAGCCACCGCTTCTTGGGACGTTCTTCAATAACGTAACACAGCTTGCCTCCACTGTATTCATATGAATCGGCTGAGCAGACAATTCCTACGAAGTATGGGCAAGCATGTGACAGGGCGCCACGGCGCTTTGTCAGGCGGCGAAGCGCCCGGGCAAAATGGCCAGTGCTCTCGGCTTCCTCAGCTTCAAGAGTGTAAGAGGCTTTGGTCTAGGCCCAAATAGTCAGCTGTCAATCCCAGCCACATTAGGATCTCTCAGCTCACCATGATGACGGGTTTGCAAAAGCGATCCTCCTGAATGATGTACTGAAAGTGTTTACTGCTCAATGACAAGTTAAATACATCTTCAATATCCAGGTCTTGGACGACGTAGGCGACAAGTTCGTAGGGGAGGCGCTGTAAGCCCGAGTTCCGTGACAGATCCATGCGTTGACGGACTGAGCCTGGGAGCCTTTCGTCAAGCCTCCAGCATCAACGAATTGGGAAGACAGCGATGTAATAAGCATCGGAAGGAATATGTTTTCTCCTCTCTAAAGAGATACGACACACGACTGATATTGGGCGGAGCATCGTTGCAATATGTAGAGGTAAGCCAATAAATACCGTACCTATGTAAGTATGTAAGTTGGAGTGATTCCTCATGCGGCTCTGCTGTTAGAAGTGCGGCGGGAGTGGACGGAGTGGACACACGCACGGAAGCACGTCCAAATCGGAATAAGAACTGCACCATTGCTAGAATGAAGCTGCCCTGTCTGCTGGTAAATGACGGCTTAAAACTAGCTGCACTTCTCTAGGTTGCATGGATTTTGAGCGCAGACTGCAAACCTGCAGCAATAAAGCGAGGTGTTGGATTGCAGAATTTTCTTCGTGTTGAGCATGCCCACTCCTGTTGGCGGGCTCGCCCCTTCCGGAACTAATCTTTTCTATCTTATAGTGGAGAACGTACCGCTACTACGTAGCAATACCTCGTGGCTAAATATATTTAGTAGGCATACTATATATAAGTAGCGTTTTTACTTATTTAGGTATACTATATATATGTAGTATATTTATTTTATTAAATATACTATATATATATAGTATATTTTTCTATTTGCTAAATTTAATATATTTTTTTAAGATTAATTATTTATAGAAATTATTTTTATACTATAATTTAATAAGTTAATTATAGTTTATAATTTGTATAATTTATAGTTATAATATTTAATTAATTATTTATTAATATTTAATTTATTTATTTATATAAATAAATTTATAATAAATATATAATAAAAATATTTATTATTTAAGCTTTAGTTTTAAAGTTATATCTTAAAGCTTATTTAGCTATATTATTGTTTATTTATTTATATATTATTATTTTTGTTTTTTAGCAATTATTAGATTTTTATTATAAATTTTTAAAATAGATAAACGTTTATATTAGCTTTAATTAATATATTTATATTAACTTTTAAATAGTAGTTTTTTTTTAAACAACTTTTTATTTTATAAATTATTAATTTTTTTGTTTATATAAAAAAGTATAGTTATTAAATATTATAAAGAAATTTGTTAATTAATTATATAATTATTATAATAAGTTAAAAAATTTTTACTAATCTTGCTAAAAGCAAGTTTTTTAGTAATAAAAAAAATCTTTTTTTTAATAATAATAATAATATTATTATTATTACTATATTTTATTATTATTGCTATTATTATAATTATTTTTATTATATTATTATTATTATTATTATTAAAGCTATTACCGAGCTTTTTATTGCCGATTTTTTATAAATATTTAGTAATATAAAATAAGCAAATATATTAATAAATATTAATAGGTTTATTTTTAAATAATATTTATAATTTCGATTTTTTTTCGGAAAATATCGAAAAAGAGATTTTGGTTTGTTTATTTATAATTTTTTATATCTTTTTTATTATCGTTGCTGCTATTATTTTGATTTTTTTTTTTACAAATATATCGTTAATTTTGCCTAATATTTTTATTAATATTATTAAAATAATTTTTCCGGTTATTTTTATATTTTTATTTATATTATTGCTATTATTAATTATTGCTAGTATTTATATTTATATTGTTATTATTTCTATTTTTGCTTAGTTTTTTTACGTTTATTATATTTATAGTTTACGTTTTTATTTAGCAAATTTTAATATAATTTGCTATATATTTTATATATAATATATTTATTTAGCTTTTTAGAACAAAAATATAAATAATTATATTAATGTAATTAGTTATAATATATATTATTAATATTATATTTTAAATAATATTTATCGTTTTATATTAATATTATAATTATTATTAATTTAATATTAGTTTTGCCGATTATAAATTGGCTGTTTATATTTTATATAATAAATTAATAGTAGATATTAGTTCTATTAAATAGATACGCTTTTAGGATATTATATATATAATATTATGTCGTTTTGCGATAAAAAAAATATAAGGCGAAATAAGCTGGTTTTTTTGGCGAAAAAAAGGGAAAAAAAGAAAATAACAATAATAAATAATTTAAAGCCGATACGTTTATTATTATTATTTAGTATATTTATTTATTAGATATTATTTAAATTTTGCTTTTTTTTTTATTTATTTTTAAGTATTAAATTAATAATTTAACCGATATGCTTTTTTTTGACTAATTTTTTATTTTTAAATAAAATATTAAATATATAAATATACTATTATAAATTAATATTATTATTTCTTTTTATTTAAAAAGGTTACTATTTATTTAATTTATTTCTAAAAATTCTATTTTTAAAGTTTTTTTATTAAATTAATTATAAATAATTATACCGTTTATTATTAATAATTTTGTATATTTTTAGTTAGCTTAGGAAATTTTTCTATTTTTATTATAAAAAAGCTTTTATTAAACTATCGGCTATTATATTATTAATAAATATATATTTTATTAATAATATTTTATTTTTAATTTTTTAACGTAGCTAATAGTTATAAATATTAATATATTAAAATTTAATATATAATAGAGTAATTTTTTTATTAATTAGGTTTATAGTTTATATATTCTTATATTAAATTTATATTTATTAATTAGTAAATTTAATATTTAATTTATTTAATAATTAGTTAATAAATATAGCTTTTTTTGCTATTTATAAAAATACTAATAATTTTGTTTTTATTATAGAAATTATTACTATATTTTATTTATTAATATGCTAATTAATTATATTTTTAAAAAACGCTATTATATAGATTTAAGAATTTTTCTAATTTAAAGAATTATTAGCAAAAAATATATTATTTACTATTATAAAATCGTTTTTTTTTTTAATTATAAAATATAATTTTAAATAAATAATAAATAAAATAATATTCGATTAGCTGTTTTTTAATATTTTAGTAAAAAATTATAGTTAAAATATACTAAATACGAAATTATAAAAGTAATATTAAGTTATATAATAATTATAATATAAAAAATAAATTTTATTTTTTGTTAATATTAGTATATTTTTTGAAAAAAAGCAATCTTTTTATATAAAAAAAGTTTACTAGTTTTTATTAATATTTTCGTTTATATATTATTTAAGATATTTCGGAGTTTAGAAATTTTTTTAATATAAAAAGCTTAAGATAATTATAATAGCTTTTTTAGGCAATTTTTAATAATTTCGATTTTTAAAAACTATTAGAGGTTTTTTCTATTTATAAAATTATAGTATTTTTTAAATATTTATATTATTATATTAGTAATAAGTTTTATATTTTTTTAATAAATAATTATTATATTATTTATATAAATAAATAGTAGCTTTTTTTATTATAATAAAAGTAATTTTCGTAAATTATAAAAAACTTTTAATAGCTAAAATATAGTATTAAATTTTTTGTAACTAAAAGGTATTTATATATAGATTTTTTTTTCTAATTTAGTATTAATAAAAATATTAATAATATTGTATTATTTCAGTTCGAAGTTAAATTTGGCCGAAATCGCTATAAATATCTAGAAAAATTGTCTAGCTAATATAATTACGTAAATATCTTTTTTACTATTATTTAGTTATTAATTTTTTTATATTATTAGCTTAATTTTGTATTTTTTATAAAAATTATATTTATTAAATTTATAGATATATATTTATATATAATTTAGAATTATTTTCTTTTTTAAAAAGATTTTTGGGATTTTTTTCTAAGTTTTTATTTCTTAATAATTTAGTAAATATATCGTTTTGATTTAAATAAATTACTAATTTAGTAAATAAATAGCAATTTTGCTATATTATTTTAGTAGTTTCGATAAATTTTTTTAATAAATTTTTGCTTTATAATTTAATAGCTTTTTTAAATAAATATTTAAATAGCTTTTTTTTTTTTTACTAATATTATAATCTATATTTTAGTAGTTATTTTTTATAATAATATCGATAACTATAAATTTTTGTAATTATATATTTGGCTATTAACGAATTTGTTTTTTAATTTAGGTTTTAATATTAAAATAGCTTTTTTTTCTTTTTATAGTAGAATATTTATATATATTTAAATAAATATTTATTTTTTCTTTACTATTATTATATAGTATATTATTAGAAATATATAGTTTTTAAAATTTCTATAAAATCCGAATTTTTTATATTTTAGCAATAGGTTTATTTTTGATAAAAAATAAACTATATAATTTTATAATGTTAAATATAGTTATTTAATTTATTTTAGTTAAATTATTTTAGTAACCTAAAAAGTAAAAATATTTTTAATAGCTGGCGTTTTTGTTTTATAACGTTAAATTAATTAATTAAAACTAGATTATAATATTATATAATAATATTATTAGAAATAATTTAGGCAATATTAAAAACTTAAATTTTATATTAATATATAAATAATTAATAATAGTATTATAATAAGTAAACTAGCTATTACTAGAATTTTTGCCTATTTTCTTATTTTTTAAATTTTTTAATTCGATATCGAAAGCCGAAATTGTTAATATAATAATAATAAGTTTGTTTTCGTTAAATTACGGGTTAATTTTTTTATTAACGTTATTACTAAATTAGCTATTTATTTTTTCGATTAATTGTTAATATTTTTTTAAAAATATTCGTAAAAAATTATTTTTGAACTTGTTTATATTATTACTAAATTTAGCGTTTTTGTTAAAATTTATATTTTGTATAATAATTATTTTATTTTTTTTTAATAACTAAATTCGATAAATAATAGTAGATTAATAATTTATTAAATAGTTTATTTATATTTTTAAGTTTAATTTTTAGCGCTTATTTTTTTTTTTTTTAATATTAATAATTATAATATAAATTTAATATTTATATGCTTTTAAATACAAAAATATAAGCTTTTTGTTAACTAAAATAATCTTTTTAAAATTATCGAAAAAGGAATAAAATTTTTTATAAAAAAAACGCCAATTATTAACTCTTTATAGCAATTGATTATAAAAATAAATTGCTATTTATATTATTTCTGTTTATAAAAACGCTAATAAAAAATATCCAATACGTATAGTTTTAGCTTTTTTTTTAATAATACGTTTAATACGTTTAATATTTCTATTAAAATTTTAAATATTTAGTAGCAAAAATTTAAAACGTATACTATATTTATAAACAAATTTACTAGCTAATATTAAAATATTCTTTTAAATATTAATAATTTTATTATCGTATTTAATTATTATAATTTTTATTTTATATTATATTTATAAATATTTAATATAATATAATAATATTATATAAATATTACTAGCTTTCTTATTATTAATATAATAATTTTAAATATAGCTAAAATAGTAATTTATTATTAATATTATTCGATAATTATAGATATTATACGTTTTAAAATTGTTATATTTATAAAAATCGATCGCTAATTTAACTCCAGTTTTTAAAAGAAATATATATATATTTTTTTATTATATATTAATATATTTTAAAAATTATATATATATTATAATTAGTAATATAAATTTTATTACTAAAATATAGCGTTAACGTTATTTTTTAAGTTTTAGAAATTATTTTTTTTAATATTTTTAAGTTTAAATAGCTAAGCTTTTAGTATTATTAATATAAGTTTATTTTAAATTTTAGCTATTTAATATAAATATTAAAAAAGTTTTTTGTATATATAAAATTTAAAAATATAATTTTAGTAAATTATATTTAAATAAAAACTATTTATTACGATATTAAATAAAATATAGCATTTTTCTTAAATTTTTTATTAAAAAGTTAAATTTAAATTTATTATTTTATTAAATGCCGGTTTTATTTAATTTTTTCAAAAATACTAAATTTGTAGCTATTTAAAAATAATAAGCTATATTATAAAACCGATAAATTATTTATTTATTTTTTAGACGTAGTTTAAAATCGATTTTTTTATAATTTATTATTAGAAATATTTTAGATTTAATAATAATTATATCGTTTAAATTAGTTTTTATAAAATTTAAAAATCTACTAAATAAATTAAATATACTAAATATAGATTTTAAATCTATAATAATGCTATTTTTTAGTATATAAAAAATAGCAAATTTATTATTTATTATAAATAAACTCGCTATCTATGCTATTTTTTGCTATATAAATTATATTTTATTAAAAGTTTTTATTTTTTAAAACTTAAGTTTTTCTTTTTGTAGTTAATTTTTTATTTATTTTATAATTGTTTTAATAGTATTTTTGTTTAGTTAAAAATTAACGATTTTTTCGATAGCAAATTTAGATATAAACTATTTAAAGCGTAATTTTAAAAAAGTATAATAATATTTAAATAAAAAATATTTCCTATAATAAACTATACAATTTTTGCTATTAAGATTATTTTTTTTAGTTTTAATATATATATCGGCTTATTAACGTTTAATTAATACTAATTATAAACGTTTTTGTAAAAAGTTATTGGTAGTTTTCCGACGTTAAAAGCGGTTTTTTTTTTTATTATTTTGCTATTTTTAATATAAGTAATTACGCCTTTTGCTAGTAAAAAACTCGCTATTTTTTTGCTTTTTGTAGGCTATAAATAACCTTTTTTTTATTATTTTTTTAGAAAGTTTTAATTTTTTTAAAATTACAACTTTTTATCGAAAAACCAAAGCTACTTAAAACGGTAGAAAAATATTTATAGCAAAATTTCTACGATATTTTAATTTAATTGCTATTATAATTCGTATATTAGTCGATTATAAAGCTTTTTTTAAATTTTATATTATATAATATAATTCTTTAATATTAGCGTTTATATTAATAGTTTTAGTAATTTTCGAAAGCTATTTTTTAATTTAATATAGAAAGTTTTTTATTAAGCTTTTACTGGATTTTTGGATAAATTGGTTATATTAATTAATATATTCGAGTTTTCGAATATTAAAGGCGATTTTGCTAATTATTCGAAGGTTATTATATTATTAAAAAAGGTTTTAAAATAAATCTATATATAATAAGCGGTAATCGCTATTTATTAATTTTTATATCTAGCTAATAATATTTAAAAGTTAAAATTAATAATAGTTATAAGTTTTTAATTCGATATTAAACGTGGTTATCGTTATTTAGTATTAAATTTGCTTTTGTTAGGTTAAATTGATAAATTTAAGTATTATTAAAGTATTTGCTATTTTCGGAAAATTTAAAATTAGTAGCGTTTTTAATATTATTAATAGAAAAGTTTGCTTTAATAGTTAGAAATAGTTTTAAAAGCTTTTTATTTTTGTTTTAGCGATAAAGTTTTGGTTCTATAAAATAAAATATTTAAAGCGTTTTAAGGTAATTTTTAAATCTACTATTTTAATTATAACAAGGTTTTTTTAGCTATTTTATTAATTATAATAAGTTTGTAAAGAAGAAAATTAATGAAACTTTTAATTGTTAGATTGCAGAATTTTTTTCGTATTAAATATACCTATTTTTACTAGCAGGCTTGCCCCTTTTAGAACTAATTTTTTTTATTTTATAGTAGAAAGTATATTGCTATTATATAATAGTACCTTGTGGCTAAATATATTTAATAAGTATACTATATATAAATGGCGTCTTTACCTATTTAGATATGCTATATATATATATAGTATATTTACCTTATTAAGTACGCCGTATATGTATGGTGTGCTCTCCCATTTGCCAAATCCAACACGAGGGGATTGGAGCATTACAACATTGACTAGGTGAAGGGTGGTTGGGGGCTAGAAGCTTTTGGGATGAGATTTCACGCATCAGCGCCTCTGAAGTAATGGAATTGTGGTAAGGGTTTTAGAGCCTCGCAGAATGTGCATACTCGTCGAAGATTATATAGAATTTGACGAAGACTGCGGAATACTCCGTTAAGTATTACTATTATAGTCTAGGTTGATATAAAATGTAAATAAATATCGGAGGTAACGGAATTTTATTTACTAACTACTTCGATATATTAATTACTACTTATAATTTAGACCGTTATTTGTAGATTTGCTAATTTTTATTTTCGATTTTAATAAACGCTATTAAAATAATATATAAAAAAAAAATATTGTTTAATTAGAAAATATTTTATCAAAACGTCGAAAAAAGCAGTAGTTAAACTAAATAAAAAAATAATAAACAAATTTTAGTCGAGCAAAAATTTAACTTTTATATTATAAAAAAAGATATTATAAATAGTATATAATATTAAAAAGTTAAAATTTAAATAAATTTTAATATAAAAAATAAGCCAAAAATAATTTCAAAAATATAAAAACTTTTATAAAGCTTAAAAATTTATATAAAAATAAAAGCGGTTTTATAGCAAAAATAAATAAAAAAATTAATAAAATTAATAAATCTACTTAATTTTATATTTTAACTCGATATTAAATTAACTATAAAAATATTTTTTATTTTTGTTTTTTTATTTTAAAAATTAGTTAATTTTTATATTAATTATTTAATATATTAAATTTAATAAATAAAATAAAGCAAATTTTTTAAAAAATAACGTAAAACTATTTTTATAAAATTAAATTTTACCTTTAATTTTTAAATTTAGCCTTAAAATTTGTATATAATTTAATATTTATATATTAATATATAAATATTATTTTTTTCGTTATTAAATTAAAATTTAAAAATTATTTTTTTTTTTTTTCTAATATTAAAAATAAATAATAATTTTGCTTTTTTAAAATATATTAAATTATAGTAAATTTAAACTAATCGTTTAGTTTTATTATATTAATTTCGATTTAGTAATATTAATTTAGTTAAAAACTTTAATATTTGTTTTAAAATAGTCCTAATTTTGCTATTTTTTAAAATATATTAATATTACTTTTATAATTAGATTTTTATAGCTTTTTTTTAGCTATTAATATAATATATTTATATTATTAAAAATTAATATAATAGTACGTTTTTTTAATTTTAAAAACTTATATTTAAAATTTGTTAATTTTATATTAAAAATAGCTATATAATTATTTTTTAATTAATAGGTTTTAATTTAAATATTTTAATTTTAATTTATTTAATAATTAGTTAAAAATATTATAGATTAACCTATTTTAATTTATTTATTTAAAATATTAATTGCAATATTTAAATTTAGTTTTATAATAAATTAGACAAATTTTATAAATTTAATATTAATATAAATAGTAGTTTAAAAAATAAAATTAGATATTTTTTAATTTATAATAATTAATAAAAAATTAAATATAGTTAATTTATAATATTTAAAAAAAAACTAATATATATTTATTATATATATAATATTATAATATTATTTATTTTTCTATTTATATATATATATTAATTTTATTTAGTGAAATATGTTAAAATTAAAAATTTAATATAAAGCTATTAAAGTTTTATAATATTTAGTACTAATTTTTTTTATAAACTTTTAATTATATAGTTAAAGCAAATTTTAAATAAATATTTAACAAAAATTTTTATTAAAAATTATTAAATATTAATATTTTAAGCTTAAATTAATTTATTAATATTTACTAAAAATAATTAATTTAACGTTTTTATATTTAATTTTAGTAAAAAATTTATTATAATTTTAAAATATCATAACTATATTTAAATTAATAAAAAAATCCTTAAATTTAAGTTTAATTATAACTATTAATAATTAAACATTAATAAAATTTAATATTAGCATAAAATAGATTTTTAATAAATTTATAATTATATTATTATTTAAATAGTTTTTTTATTTTTTTATAAATAAATTATTAAAAATAAATAAAATAGTAAAATTATAATATAAGTTAATATTTTATAAAAATAATATATAAAAACTTTAAACAATTTGTTAATATTTTTATATAAAAATATTAAGCTATATTTTTTTTAATATTTTAATATAATTTTTAATATTAAAACTAATCGAAAAGCTAAATTTTATAAATCTATTAGCTAATATTTAGCAATATTAGTTTTTAGCTATATTAATATTAAAAATAGCTTTAGCTAGTTTTTTTTATACAATTATTTTTAGTTTTAATAGAAAAAATAAAAAAAGTTTTTATATAAATTTAGCAACTAGAACTAATATAAATTTATTATTTAAAATATTTAAAAAAATTTGTATAAAATTTATTATTATAAATTTAGAAATTTAAATTTAAATATCGAAAAATTTAATTAATTTTTATAAATCGTTAATTATAGTTTTTTTCGATAAAGCAATTATTTCGGTTTTAAAAATTTACGTTATAAATTTAAGGTTATAAAAAAATATTAAAAAATTTCTAATTAAAATATAGCTATATTTCTATTTATTTTATTAAATAAAAAAACGTAAATTTATATATCGAATTAATCTTAAATTTTTTTCGTTAAAACGTTAAATATTAAACTTCTAGTTTTTAAAAATTACCGTTATTAATTAATATTAAAACTTAAATTCCGGTTATTTATTTAAATTTACAAAATAGAATATTTTATTTAAAATATAGAAAATTATTATATATTAATATAAATTGTTAAAATTACTATTAAATACGAAAATTTCTAGATATTTTTTGTTTTTTTTTTATTTCAAAATTAGGCTTTTATTATAAAAAAGAATTTCTTTTCTAGATTTTTAAATACCTAAAAACTAAATTTATACTTTTATTTTACTATAAATTTGTTTTAATAATACTTCCGAATAAATAAAAATAAAATATATACTAAAATATTTATTTTTATATTAAAAAACTATTTATATTTTCTATATATTAAAAATATGTTAAATAAATTAAATATTAATACATTTTTTTAAAACCGAAGAAATAAATTAAAATATATTATATAATATTTTAAAATTTTAAATAAAATAAATATTTTTATTAAATTTAAAATAATAATAAAATAATTTGATTTAATATAAAATATAAATTATTTATAAATTAAAAAAAATATTAGTAGTTTTTTTTAAATTTTTTACAATTTATAAATCGTTTTTAATAAAATTATAAAATTATTTTTAGTTATTTAGTAATATATTCCGTTTTTAAGCCTATTTTTTAAAATAAACTATATTATATATTTTTAGAAAAATTTTATTAATTTTTTTTTTAAATATTTAATAAATATAATAAGCTTAAAAATTTAAAATAATTTATAATAATAAAAAAAAGTCGATAAAAAGTAAAAAAAAACTAAATTAATAGAAAAAAAATTAAAATTACAAACTATATATATAATTATATTTAAAAACCGGTTTTTATTAAAATTTTAGTTATTAATAAAAAAAAAATTTAACTAATTATAACTAAAAATTAATTGAAAAATATAAAAATAAATAGTAAGAAATAAATATAACTATATTAAAGTTTAAAAAAAAAAAAAAAAATTTATATTATTATTAATAAAAATAAAAATATAAAAAATAAAAGGCAATAAAATTTATATTTATTTATTATTAGCAATTAAATAAAACGGTATATTAAAAAATAAAAATTAATTAATATAATTAAAAAGCGATTATTTTAAAAAATTAATATAAAATATATTATTAATAAAAATAAAAATAAAACTAAAAAAAAATTAAAAAGTTTTTTTTTATATCTTCTATTTATTTTTATTATAATTATTTTTAGCTTTTAGCTTTTTAATATTTTTATTTTAAACGAAATATTCTTTATTATTTAAGCTAAACTTTCGTTATTTATATAATTAAATAATTCGAAATTTATTTTAAGCTTTATTTTTAATATTTAATTATTAAATATATATTTAATTTTTATTAAAAAAACAATAATATTACTTTTAGTTATAATATTAATATATCCTAATTTTAATTAAATAATTATATTATTACTATTAATTTTAATATTTATATTTATTAATTAGATTTTAAATAGACTTTTTTCTAGTTTTAATTATTTAAAATATTTTAATATTTTATATTTTAATAGTAATAAAATATATTTTTATAAATTAAAATTTTTAGAAAAAATTAATTTTTATACTTAATAAACGTTAAAAAATAAAGTAAAAATTAAATATTTTTGGATTAATTATATTTATAAAAATATAAAATTTATTAAAAAAAAAGAATTCTAAAAAAAGATTTTTTTTATTAATAAAATTAATAAAAAAACTCGATATTATAATACTATTATTAAATATATAAATTAAAAATAAAAAAATAAACAGCATTTTAATAACAATTTTTTAATTAATATTTAAATTAAGCTTTAAAATTTTATTTATATATAAAAAAATAGCAAAAAAATTAAAAATAAAATATTAAAAAAATACTATAAAAATTAGTTTATATTTTAGTTTTTTTATTATTATATATTAATTATTAATATTAGTTAAATATTATTTATATAAATAACTTTTTTTTTAGAAATATTATTATAAAAAAAATAGTAAAAAACTTTTTTTATTAAAAAAAGATAATTTTTTAAAACGCTATATAAAATAAAATTAATTAAAAAAACTAGCAAATAAAATATTATCCAATTTATAATAAATAAAATAATTAGCAAATTTTAATAATAAATTATATATAATATTTTTAAATTTAACAGCTTAATTTTGGAATTTTTAAAAATAAAACGAAAAACTAAAATTTTCGTTTATATATAGTATAAATTAGCATTATTTAAATTTAATTATTTAATATTTATATTAATTTTAATTTCTTTAACGATAATAATATTTTTATATAAAAAGTAAATAAAAAAAAAAAAATACGTTAAAAAAATTGTTATATATAAAAAATATATATTAATAATAAATACTTTTTGAATATAAAATAATTTTAATAATTTTATTTTAATATAATTTAGCGATTTATTATTCAATATATAAACTATTTTTAAAAATATTAATAATAAACTATTTTTTATAAAATTTTTAACTATATAAACTAGTATTTTTATTAAATTTTATATATATAAAAAGGCAAATTTAAAAAAATTTAATTTTAAAATTAATATTTTTTTATAAATTAAAATATAATTATTTAAATTTTTATTAATATATATTATTAATATTAACTAATTATTAAATATATTTATTATAGCTTTTTTTTTATTAATGCTATAAAATTAGTTTTTATTTTAAATAAAATAGTAAATAAAATAATTTAAAAATAATAGCTATTTAAAACTTAAGCATAAATAAAAAAAGGTTAAATTTATTTTACTTTAATTAGTTTTTGTAAATTAACAAAAATTAATAAAAATTTATTTTTTTAGCTTTAAAATTAAATAAATATAATTTTTAATAATTAATATAATATTAAAACTATTTTTAAAAATTATTTAAAATATTTTAAATAAAATATTAAATATTAAACAAAAAAGTAAGTATTAATTAAATTTTTAATCTTTTAAAATAAAAATATTTCAAAAATAATAGTTTTAAAAAAACTTTACTATATAAATTTCGTAAAAAATAATATAATTATAAAAATATAAAAACATAAAACTAACTTTTGCAATTAATTACGGGTTTTTTAATATAATAATTAATTTTTAATATTTATTTTATTTTATTTTTTTACTTTATTTTAAAAAAATTTTAATTTTTATTTTATATTTATCTAATATTTAATATAGTTTTTTATTAATTACGGTTTTAATTTAAAAACTTTTCTATTTTTTCGTTTTTTATATTATTTTTATAAAAACTTTAAATAATATTAAGTAAAATCGGATTATTATATAAATTTTATTTATTTATTAAAAATAGAATAGTTTAAAATAAAATTTTATATAATTTTTTATATATTTTGCTCGTTTTTTTTTTTAGTTATTAAATAAAAAATAAATATAGTTTTTTATTAAATATTATATAAATATATATATAATTATAAAATTTTATAAAAACGGCAAAATAAAAAAACCTCCGATTTTGAAAATTTTTAAATTTTAGATTAAATTTAATATTTTAAAATTATATTTAATACTAAATATATATTTTTTCGAAAAACTAAAAATTAATTTCGATATTATTTTTAAAAAACGTAGTTATATTATTTAAAATTTTTTCTATTTTTAAATATTTTAAAATTAAAACGCTTTAATTTATTAAATAATTATAATATAGCTTTAATAGCTTTTTAATAATTATTTAAAAACGTTTTTTAAATAAAATAATAATATAATTATTTTAAATTTTAACAAATTTTATAATTTTAGCATAAATAATATTTTTATAAATAATATAAATAATAATAAAATTTTCTAAATTATTAATATTAATTAGTTTTATAATAACTAAACTTTTTATATAATTTATTTATTAATTAGTTAAATTTATTTATAAAATTTACTAAAAATATCTAATTCCTTTATTATATTAATTATTACTATAAAAATAGGTTAAAATTAAACAATTATTTTAATATAAAATAATATATTTTTTATTAAAGCTATTAAAATTAATTTTTATATAGTTTTTTATAGCTAAAATAGTTTAGATTGCTATAAATAATAATATTTTTTTATTATAATTAAATTTTATAAATATTAAATATATATAATTTTGGTATAATATATAAAAAAACTATTTTAACATATTTAATATAATATAAACCGTTAGTTTAATATAAATTTATATTATTATATAAAAATAAATATTAATATATATATAAATTTATATTATATAAATTTAAAATTTAAAAATTTGCTTAATTATTATATATTTATTTTAATATTAATTTTTGCTAATTTTATATATCTATTTAAAAACTAAAAATAGTTTAAGTTTAATATTATAAATCGATTATACTAAAATATTATAATTTAGCTTCGTTTTACGATTTCGGTAAAATATTATATTTTATACTATTAAAATATTAAATTTTTTAAAATATAAATTTTTATATAATTATATAATATATTATATATTATTTTTTTCCCAAAAAAAAATAGAAAATAAAGCTAATTTTAAAACATTTTTCGATCTAAATTATTATTAAATAAAAAGATTTTTCTCGCTTTTTGTTAATTTTTTAAAAACGCTTTAAGCTATTTTCTAATTAAATATTATAAATAATTTATAAAAAAAAAATCGTTACTATTTTTAAATATATCGTTATATATATTTTAATTTAACTATTTTTTAAGAAACAAAAATTAAATCTTTTCGATAATATAAACTTTATATATATATTAAAAATATTTTTATTTTAATAATTTTTATAATTATAACTTAATATTTAATATATAAAAGCTAGCTGTATATTTTTGTTTTGCAAAAGTTTTATAAATTAATTTAATATTAGTACTAATTTAATAAAATTAAGTAATTTTAAACCGGAATTTATTAATATCTATATAATAAAATATAATATTATATATTTAAATTTTTTTTAATAATTAATATTAATCTATTCGTTTTAATTTAATATAAATAAAAATTAAAGCTTTAAAAATTAAAAAATAAATCTAAAATTTTTATAAACAGTTTTATAAAAAATATTTATATTACTACTTTTTATTACGTTTTTTAATTAAAATATAAATATTTAGTTTCTATTTTTAATGTTTTATAAAATTTTTAAGCTTTTATTTTATTTTTTATTAATATTATTTTTTATATAATTAAAAGTATAAAATTATTAAACGTTATAAATTTTAATATAATTTGTTTATTTATAATTACTATAGTTTTAAAAATTATATATCGTTTTGTTAATAAATATTTTTATATAGCTATTTAAAAAAACTTAAAATATTTTTTTAAAATTAATTATATAATATTATAATTTTTTTAAAAATTCAAAATTGCTATAATATTTAATCGTTATAATTAATAAATATAATATATACAACTTTTCAAATATAAATCAAATTTTAATAAAAACGTTTCGAATATTTATATTTAAAATATATTCTAATCGTATTATTTCTAATAACTAGAATTTATTTTTTTATAAATATAAATACTACTAGTAATAATTTTACAATTACTATTTTATTTAAAATATAACTGCAATAGCTTATCTTGGTATAATCGGCGAAAATTTTAACTCCGTTCCGAATTCCTGTTTATTTGCATTTTGTGTCAACCTGGACCGCCGTCACTACAGTGCGCCGCATGGCTCTACGTTAACTCAACTTCCTTCCTTCCTATCGCCAGAACCGAGCCGACATGAGTTGTACCCACCTGGAGCCTCATTCTAAGGAAATAGAGGCCTGGTCCTTGTAAATTGTCCCTGATATCACCCTGCACCTCGCCCCATCACTATATGCCAAAATCTACTGGCCGCTCGGTCCTCATTGACTGTCCCGCTATGGGGCCTGTACGAAGTGACGACCCCTGAGCCCTGAGGGGTTATGTGAGGGGCTGCGGGGATCTAGTGGGGGTTGAGCCGCATTGAGGTCGGGAAACTTTCCCAGTTGAACGTGAGGCTTTGCTTCTTCCCATTTGCTCCCATCTCTTTTCTCCCTCCCGACCTCACACAACTCCAACTTTTTTTTGGGACTTATCATATTTCACTTTTATTGATCTATTTCTATACTATCTTTGCACAATCTGGCATGATAAAGCAACCTTCGCGGTCATGAGAGCCTGCTATAATATTTCAGCTCGATGTTACATGTCGTCAAGATGGGTGCCCAACACTTTGGAGCTGCCACTTGTCATACCTAGCACGGCACCTTTGTGCGCGTGTGACTAATCGAAATGCAATTTCTCTATCGGCGGCCCAAGTGGTCTGATCAATCGAGATCACCACACGGCTAGATAAGCTGCCCGTGAAAGCGCCACCAGATGGTAGCATCACCATTCACCACGAAAATTTGATGAAACGGCACCAGTGCTTCTTCTAAAACCGAGTTGGTGCACGAAATGTCTCGGCAGTTTAGCCCCAAGATAGCTCACATGATGAGAGTCAATCGGGTGTTGCTTTCACAACTCTCAGAATTGACATGAGGCTCTCCCCCCTTACCATTACTGGCCAAAAACACGGAAGCACTAGCTCCCATATTTTTTGACACTGGATGCACGCCTCATCAAAAGCGGTATCCCGAGTCTTGAGCCTGTGAGATCAAAAGTTGCATCTTTAGGAACTCTAATCCAATGGGCTCGCTCATATACATATCGTGAAGCGAGGGCTGAAGCCGGCTTCATCATTGGGCCCTATTTGACTGTTGTACCTCAAGATGTAGCTCTTTGAGGAAGGACGAAATGAACAACGCACCTCATCAATGACTTACATGTACGAAAAGTCGGTCTGGCCACCGCGACGTTTCACTGAGACATCCGCTTGCTGTGGATGTTCCCAACGATCTGTTTTGGCAATTGCTCGGAGAGAAATGATATTTTGCTATGAGAAAGAAAACTCGACCTGACTGTTTCGGTAATCCGTGCCGACGAACGAGTGTCCTAGCGCAACGTGTTCGAACCATGCTTACTTTGCCACAGTGCTTCATCGCTAATCTTACGAATCGTGCATGAACTGAAGATTTTGAACATGAGAGACTATGGGTCGTGCTCACGTATCGTGATGCTCGCAGAACTTCAACGCACCCTAGCTCGTCATCGCCATATAATCTCACCGTAATATGAAAAAGAGCAGTGTAAATATCGGGATTGCCGAAGCTCGGGAGTATGCGACTTTGAGGGGAGCGGCGATGGCCGAAAACATTTCCGATACTTGAGAACGCAGACCTCCGCTCCCTGTGGAAGCCATAGCTCTTAGGATTATCATGGCCCCAGTGGCTTTGAAGACAGGAGAACTCATTTTTCCATCCTATACTGCCTCTTCATGTATGCGATCGCGAATATTGAGTAAAGTTTGCATATTAGCATTTTTTTTATGTACATATGCCAGGGTAAGAGTACTGGGAAATGGAGATATCATCCGTTATCGAATGTTGAAGGAGTCGGGTTGTGCCAACGACTGTGGCATCACGACACCAATACTTCATGTACTAGGTAAGGGAGAGCGATGATGTGGTTGGTCTAATTGCGAACCGTATAGACAGGGGCTGAGCCCCTCACAGACCTTCCCTATTCCACACCCGACTCCGGAACATCCACTGCAACAAAGCAAGGGGACAGATAGCAAAACCATCTGCCAAATTGACAACGACTCATCCAATCTCACTCTTATGTCGGATCCCAAATTGTTTTCGGTCTTTAACATTCACGAAGATTTCTCGTCGCTCAAATACTCCAACATGACGAATCAAGCCCATCAGGTTACCAGTGCTAGCATGAAGTCCGATGGCCGATATTTGGCTCACGCCCTACAAAATGCCCAAATCGACTTAGTCGTTTTGAAGCAGAGAAGCTCTTTTGGTAGGACTTTATTGCTACCTTCGGTCAGCCACCTAGATCGGTTTTGATGATGACAGTGGACCTGCGAACTCTCTCACGATATGTTCGAGGATCGCTGCACAAGATGCCGCATTCCTACACCGACAAAAACTCCGCGCCCAACATAATCGATGAAACGGTCCCGCTCGCGGATTGTCTTACCCGAAAACTATACGTCTTAGACATGCCTTTTCTGGAATATCTCTCGCGGGGCATTACCACGGCTTGGATTTCGGAGGAATGTGTCGCCAAAAGATAGCAATTCATGTGCATACTGTTCCTTGGACAAGATTCTCGCAGAATGGGAAAGGCCAATGGGCTGCGTCTCGACAGTACCTTCATTCGGCAGCTTTTCTTACCTCAACAATTGGCTTGATCCCAATGCAATCGACAGGGATAATCAAATTAAAGAGAGTTGTTTTGTAAAGCTGCATATCTCGTTGACGACGTTGGGCACGAAAATCTTGTCGTAGTAAGTATTCATTTTCTTGCCCATAAACTGCTTGTTGGGGTCTGAGACTTGCAGCAACATTAGCTCACTTCCTGGAACCAACGGAGTGACCGGATCTCTATGTCTGGATAACAGCTTTTCAGGCCATCATGTGAGTTATCTGAAGCTAATAGATCTTCGACCGTTTTATATCATCACGTCCGTTATTGTGAAAAGAGTACTGGGAGCTTTGGAGTATCATAACGGTAAGTATTAGGCAAACGCTCATTTACAGTCCTCCTGAGGAATAAGTGCCAACACTAGAAGGTTGTCATATCGTATGGAATCCTGTGAGTCGTTCAAAAGCATTCCATTGACAAAATTGGCATATAGAGACTGCAACCGCCGTCAAGATGGAATAATGGCTGCCATTCGACTCCATTTTTAAGGCCACTGCAGGGATAGTTCAATGTGGTTTGCCCTGTCAGGTGTCAAGAATTTGATCAGCAAGCGCTCTTTTAAGACTCAAGATCCAGAAGAGCGAAGATCTTAGGTAATTGTGCACGTGTCGCGAATCAGAATTTAGTCTTTGCCAAAGAGACCAATGCTGTTTGGACAAACATGATAGAAGACCGACAACGGTTCTCGGGTAGGCGGTGTCATTCAGGGTTGACCAGAGGTCGGCCCAATGCGGTATGGGCTGCTCTGCGCTAATGCAGCTGCTTATAAATCTACCGACATAGGTACCTGGTAGATATACTTTCGGCACCTTGTACAGTGATTCTGGTTACTGAAAGCCCAGCCTGATCTTTACTTCCGATGCGGCTCAAGTGATGGAGACCCCGCACCATGTAGCCAACCCCCATCGAAGCACGAGTGGCTGCTGGACATGCCGTTTGCGGCGGAAAAAGTGCGACGAAAGACAGCCTTCATGTCGGACCTGTGATGCGCTGTCTATCACCTGCCACTATGGTGACAAGCCGGATTGGATGGATGGAGGCTCGAAACAGGAGGCTAAGGTTGAACAACTCAAGCGCAAAGTGAAAGGTCGGGGATATCGTCGTCGGGTCCCGCGAGCCCCTGTTCCCGAGCCGGTTCCTCAAGTGTCGACCCCGAGCAATCATAGCTCTTCGCCCCTCTCGGGTTTGGATGCCCTGGCGCAATTCGATCAAGACCGCCAGGACTGCACCCGCGCAAAAAAGACAGTTTGCGGAAGCACAGCAAGTGGGAGATCTGACGTGGTTCTCCTTAACTTCTTTTTGGAGCATGTCTTTCCATTCATCTTCCCATTCTACCAACCTCCTGCTCTTCAAGGCGGCAGAGCGTGGATTCTGGAGCTTATGCTCCACGCCCCTGTAATGCGCCAAGCTACCCTGTGTCAGAGCTCCTATTACTTTTCACTCATGCAAGGGACTACTAGCAATTACGCCGCTTGGGAAGCCGTTCTCTCTCAGACCAAAAACGCCTTCGAAATATTAAGAGGCGCATTGAAAGTCATTGAGAACTCGAGTGTGTCTGAGCACCTGCATGGTGCGGCTCGTGTCATGTCAGGCATCATGCAAGTACAACGTTTTGAGATTCAGGTCTTGAGTTTTGAGAATTGCCGCGCGCACCTCGATGCGGCGCTTGCTCTTTTTAATCAAGTCCTTGATAGTGTCGACCCAGTAGAGCCGGCTTGTAGGCGTTCGCGATTTGACGCAGTTATACATGCTTTGGGACCCGCCTCATGGCAGCCAGCCCCGTCCGTGCAAATTCCTAGCGCTGAACAGGCGGCATTTCAATTTTCTTCTGCCCTCCTACTGTTCGATGACATCATCGCCAGCACAGCTCTTCAAGAGGAACCAAGGCTCTATAGATATCATGAGTCTCTCCTTTGTGGTTTGGAGGGTGTCGAGCCAGCCAAGGTAGACTTGGAGGGTACAGTGGGCTGCCAGAATTGGGTGTTGCTACAATTAGGTGAAATCGCGGTGCTGGACGCTTGGAAGCAGCGTTGCAATAAAGCCGGCAATCTCGACGTCATAGAACTCGTCAGCCGAGCAGTGAGCATCAAGGCATCGTTAGAGCTAGGTCTGTCGCGACTAGACAGAGATTCCACCAGCTCCTATCCGGTTGCCGGAGACTTAGCCGACATCTTCATGGTAAATGAGCGACAGAATCCGAGACGTTGCGATGGTTTAACGTCTTCGACGACCCGTATCTGGGCTCACGCGGCGTTGCTCTATCTATCTCTTGTCGTATCAGGATGGCAGCCAGCTAGCGTCGAAGTCCGCCATCACGTCATTCAGGTGATCGACTTACTCCGCAGTATATCGCCGTCGGCCCTACTCCGTACTGTGGTATGGCCATTCTGTGTTGCGGGGTGCCTGGCAGAGCCCATTCAAGAAGCCGCTTTCAGGCAGATGGCGGAGGCGTTACGACCATCCAGCGTCTTTGGCACAGCCCGCAAGGCGCTCGAGATTATGGAAGACATGTGGCGTAGGAGAAATGTGGAAAACGCTGCGCATTACGATCTTTCTAGTTACTTCAGGAGTCAAGGGGACCTAGTTTTACTGGTCTAGATATAGAGCCGGCGAGTATATCCACCAAGGCGCACGTTTTGAGGCAAATACTTGTCTTCTACTACTGTTATTCTGTCAACCTATCCCTTAAACCTAAGATTCAAACCCATGCACTCTCCTAGCCCCTAGACTCTTTGGCTTATTTTCGATCTAGAACTTGACGTAGCCCTTATCCTTGACGAAAGTGGCATGCCACGGCATGTCCTTCGCACCGTCATCCGCCAATTGCGTGAAGAACTCGGCATGGGCGGGCCCACTGATAGCCATCCCCATTAACCCTCCATCCGCCTTACGCTCGTCAGCGAAGATGAACCTAGAAAGACAATAAGTTGGTCAGTTACTACACCGCTTTCGACTCGTGATTCTTCATTGGCGGACTTACCTGTATCCCTTCGTCTTGCATGTCAAATCGGCCAGACCAATGAAGTGTGCGGAGGCAGACTTTCCCATGCCGAGGTTCATAAATACGGGTACAGGGGCGACAATTGTGTTCAATCCATTGCCGGTATAGATGAATAGGGTTTTGGAGTTTTCGGTCAGCGTACTCCAACCCTTGACAGCTTCCTGGGCTGCGACATAGGCACTCAAGGTATTCACGTTGAAGTCTGCCAGAACGCTTTCCGAGGGAATCGAGAGAACAGAGGACTCATCGGGCGGTTGAGTGAGCGCGGCGGCGTTGTAAACTACGACATTGGGAACGCCGAGCTCGCTCTTGACTTTTTCGAAGAGTGCTGGGATGGTGCTGGGCTCGGTGAAATCCGCTTTTAGGGATAGATACCCTTCCAGTGTCTGACTATCAGTTCCCTTGCGAGCGGCAACTGCGACTTTATAGTTCTTGCTGGCGAACTTGGCTGCGACGGAGGCACCGACGCGAGCACCGGCTCCAAGGATCAGAACTATGGGTGAAGACATATCGCTGAATATTCGGAGACGGAGATATAGTGAGACTTGATATACTGGAAGATGTAGTGATGCTGTAAGATGGTTTAGATATGCAGAAGTCAAAACTGTTTGATGGCCTTTGGTTTATATAGCAAGTTGATCTTCTAGATGGTGTCACATGTTTGTCTGCATGTCTGAGATCATACATGTTATGAGGCCGATTTATAATAATCGCATCGGATCTGTCAACTTGTTCCAACTTAGCTAAAGTGTTAGTAAGTATACATGCCTTCCATGATACTGATTACACCATCAAAGCGAGTATCTCGACCAACGCAATGTGGTTCATAGTATTTATAAGTGATCCACAAGCCGCGCGACAACTTATAGTCTCGGAATTAGATGCCTATGTTATAGTCCGGACACCCCACAAACCGCACGGGATGTTACTCTGTCCATTCACATCGCAGGCCTGGCAAGGTGTCATTATTCAGCTACGACAATCGTACATAAAACATCATTCGCCGTAACCATGCAGCCAGCATGACTATTAGTGGTCACCCTTTCCAGATAACCCCCAGCATCGACTTCACCTAGTTATTTGTTCTACCCCTTAATACTCCCCACCCCAGGTATCCTATGAGATCAAGCGCTTGATCCAGTCTCGGGTTGACGCGCGCGTTCACCATACCCCTTTTAAGCATTTTTGGCACTGAATCATAGATCGATACCCGGTCATACATCACCTTGTCCCTTTGAGGACTCGTCCCAAACTCCATTGCAAGGAAGCGGTGAGGTGATAGTTTCAGTACAATTATAAGTAGGTAACGTATTACGGAATGAACCTCTAGATTCTGGATATTTGCTGTTCTTGATCTTTCGTCGTACACTTATGAATTGTGCTCCTGTATCTCAGTATCGTTACGGCGTCTCTAAGCAGATCAGCACATCTCAATAGACAAGTCAAGCAATACCATGGATTCCAACCATTCACTGCTATCGTCGCCACGACCACACGTATACTTTCTGGGCATAGGCGGGCCTAACCTCATGGAGAATACCGCCCATACCGCCTTCGTCAAGCTTGGAGAAGTCGGCCGAGAGATCACAACACAAGTGAAGCCCAAGGCTGTAGTGGTCTTCTCTGCGCATTGGCAGAACCATGATGATCCCAGTGGCAATTGCATTAAGATCAACGTGGCCGAGCACACTAATCAGATCTACGACTTTTACGGTTTCCCACCACACTATTACGAGTACAAGTACCCTTATCAAGGCAGTCCTGAGATCGCTGAGAAAGTGGCCTCGAGATTGCAGAGTTCTGGCTTTGCCGTAGAGCGAGTTGCAAGAGGCTTGGACCATGGGGTTTGGGTTGGATTGATTGCGGGTGAGATATTCCATCCAACCTGAATCATTCAAAGTGGTTTTGCTAAATGGTACTTTGCGTATCGGCGAGCAGCCTTCGATCCCGAAAGGAACCCTCTCAATGTCCCAATAGTGCAAGTCTCACTCCTCGGCAACGAAGATACGGAGATGCACTACCGCCTGGGACAGGCCATCGAGGGGCTCAGAGATGAGGGTATCCTCATCATTGGCGCTGGTATGGCTGTGCACAATCTTCATGACTTTCGACGCACGAGAGGATTTGGTGGAATCATGCCGTAAGTTACGATGGCAGACAATGAACATTGTCTCACTCCTCAACTTTTGTATGTCGTACAAATTGCCTAATCATCTTCGGCAGGTATTCTATCAGCTTCGATAATGCCTTAAAAGAAGTAGCAGCATCAAATCCCGAGGACCGTCAAAAAAATATGCTGGATTTGATGAAGCGTAGTGATGCACGACAGGCGCATCCGACGTTTGATCATATCCTGCCGATGCATGTTGTCGCTGGCGCTGCTGGTGTAGACCTTGGGGAGCAGATCTGGACGATGCCCGAGGGCTCTCTGAGTTGGGCGCAGTTCCGTTTTGGAAGAGCTATACCAGAGGCATGAGGTAGTACGTGAAACTGTTCTTGGTTTATACATATCTGGGCTGTTCTAGTGAGGTAGAATAGACATTACTCCTTATCGATGTAATGTTGCTTTCAAGCTTGTCATTGATGATCCGGTTGTAGGCACCGATTGAGTGTCATGGATATATAGTTTATGATATATTATGCCTGGGAATTTTATATGTGAAATTATTCGATTTACCCTAAATATACAATATCGGAAGTATATGCACATAGATTAAAGTTTATTCTAACCTCCTCAAATAGTCATTTGTTGATATTTTGGTGGTGTATTAAATGTATAATGGTGTTGTCTCTTGTTAAAAGGTTTTTCTAGGACTTTGTTAATGTGTTTACTTTCAAAGTTCTCTCCCATAGCTCTGAAAATTTATGACAGCACAGAGTTTAATGTAGAATCAAACAGCGTGGATCTGTATCAATGCTTTATATAACCTAGCTCTTGCTATTAGCAGCACACTTTTGCACAAATATAAGTAAAACTATTTGATTTGTACGAGAGCCTAACGGAAGGATTTGAAATATCTATATGACAACCAGATTTCATCGCTGCTACTATACATAGTGCGCCCGTTTTTTTTTTGTTTTTTTTTTTTTAATTTTATTAATATTTCTTTTATAACTTGGACTACATGAGCTCAAAAGAGGCAGCCAGGCTTTTCATGTCTATCATTTTTTGAAGCTGTTGCTCTTCTTTGGTTTCTTTATGCTGATAAACGTTTACCAGTCAGAGCTGCCACACGAGAATGCAATGCCTCTATTTCTCATCTTGATTGCAATACAACTGGCATAGTTCGGCGCTCTGAGCTATAGCTCGGTTCTTGAGGCTCCTGCCAGCAAATGAATGCTCTTCCTCGGGAACGAAAGATATTCTAGGGTTTAAAGAATCACGATTCAATAATTTATACGCGCGTGACAGCTAGTATGGGATCTAGATTGCGTCTGCGTCTTTTTGGTAATGTACTAGACCGCCTACTATATACATGAACTGGGCTTGAGGGAAATACTACTGCCAGATCACGACATATGCCACATGGCTGCTTATCATTTTGCATCTTTCGGTTCGAGGAGAGTATGGTAGCATTTTCTAAAACTGTAAGGAAATATATATCCGTTTACTGTAGTTTCCACTTCCTTCTGAGAATCGTTTTGGTCTGACAGTACAGTAAAGATATAATAATATAGCAAGAGTCAATGTAGGCACTAGTGGTCGAACACTACCCAGCAGCGAACCTCAATTGATCGCCTGATGGGCGCATCCTCGGCAGTAGATTCATCCCAGAAAGCTCCATGGGGAGTGACCTTCGAGACATCAGAATCGAATGACGAGAAAACAACCGCTTCGTTGACATCAAGACTGCTGACATAGTGATACTCGTAGCTACATGGAACGTGTCAGCAAGATTCATCCGGTATGAATTAAGGCGTTATAACGTACCGAGGATCGTATTTCAAGACGCTATCGTATAGCTTCTCACCACGATGCGCCACCCGAGGGTCATTCTTTGGGAAAACCCGAGCCGTGTGGGTTTTGTACTTCCAGTCTGGGATCTGGCTCTTGTTGACGAAACAGAGGGGCCATCGCGCAATGGGCTCGCCGATACCTCTCCAGACATTGACTTGAGCGTAGCGAGAACCGTTCTTAAGCACCTCCTTTGCGCGCCCGCCGAGCAAAGTATGCATACTCTTCTCTCCCGTGACGTCGTCACGATCGACATGAGCCAGAGGAAGCGCCACGGTGCTGGAAAGCGACTTGGTAGAGAACTGACCGGGACGCATGTTTTGTTCACGAACTCGGAATGCATACGGGAGCACGTCATTAGAGCCCGTCACTTCCTTGATGAGCTCCGCACACTCTTTGAAGTACACGTCTTCAATGTACTTTTTGCCTGCGATATGTTAGATATCAATTGAATCTGCAGAACAGGTCCATCTCACCTTCAGGAGTATTTCCAGCAAGAAACTGTTCTGGAGTCAAAGACGTCTCATGGTTGACGAGCCCGTAGCCTTCAGTTTCGAACATTGGCTCAGGGTTCGCTGTTCGAATATCTTGAACTGTGATATCAACTTCCTGAGGGTTGTTGATGTTGGTTTTCCCTGACGACCAGTCGACGTATCCATCCTCATGCCCATCATTAGTGCCGTTCCACATTCCCATAATACCAGTGGTGTATTGCGTGGCAGACATGATGCCTTCAGTCCAGAAGATAGATTGTGTTTAAGTTTTACGGGAAAGGTATAGAATTGGGGTATGAATAACAACAACCCGAGAGAAACCCGCGGAAAGGAGACCTATTTAATTATTTCCAGAACTTCTACTGGTATGTGTAGGCCGTATTCTATCCCATTAATAGCAACACTCTCGAATCTTTGCAAGCCATGCAAGACTAACAACGGTGTCTCGTATAACGGCATTACGGTTCCAGAAGGCGGGATGTGTCCGACACGATCGATACACGATGGCAATGCTGTCAGCTTGAGATCATCTGTGAAGTATTGAGGAATGACTTTTCGCCGAACCCAGCGAGCAGTACTGCTCGCATGGCGATGCATACAAAGGAATCAACATTGCAAAGGAATGAACAAGGAAATTCAAATAGTGGTGGCATGGTGTTTTCATAGTAAGGAGAGATGTGCGCTGAATCAGCGAGCACAATGTAATAAACGACGAGTTTCTGCTATGAATGGCGGCCGCAGATCCAAAATTAGAAACTTGTGTCTGTCGGAAGTGAACCGTGGATGCAAGCTAACATATACCTTTCTCGTACCTTATACGACCGTCTAGTCTGTCTTCAAGATGGGACTGGCCGTAGAACAAGATGAGAAATAGCTCTCTTCGCCGCTGGGGCTTTAATAGTAAGACTCACTTCCGTCTTGTATTTAGATCGCTAGACAAATGACATATGCTGTAATGAAACTTGGGTTGTCTAGGACTATGTGGAAAGGCATGAATACATCCCATGGATTCGATTAGCTCGATATACCCTTGTGCATTTTGTGCATTTGAAAGTTGTCTCTACTACCATAGACTAATCATGTGTACCGAGACGCTCCTGGAGTCCTTTGGAGTGACTCCTGGTGGGCTAGACTGCAGTTTTCTGACAAGAATACAACACTGGCGCCTTCCAACACACCTGCTAATAAAGCTAACAAAGGAAGCCTATATAAAATTTGACATGGGTGGCGACATATCCTATAGTGATGATCGCTTTGAGAAACTGCCGGATAAAGTGACCCGAGCTATATGTAGATGTCAAAAAAGATTTGTTGCGTCTGGCAACAAAACGGCGTCGTTTTTGGCCAAAAGGATGCGACAATATTAGTACCGCATGATATCGATGTAACCTTCGGTATTCATGGGAGGATGCATAGCCGCCATGCCATAAGATAATGCAGCTATCCGAGATAACTTATCATTTTGTATATAACAAGCCGCCAAATCATATGGTCTAAAAGTAACACCCCAATAGCCGAAGCCTTTAAGTTGTATAGCGAAAATCGTCACTGGATTGAATTTATGAGTGAGGCATTGGAATGGTAACCCTCGCACAACTAGTCCAAAGCGGCCAATACCCGTTTGAAACAAACAAGGTAAGTTCTCGTCCTCATCCCCTTACTTTGAAAATGGTAAGTCCTATTTTTATGACAGAACTCGTCCCGTTCGGTATTCGATCTGTATTGTTAGGAGCATTATTTGTCTAGAGAACTCCCGAGGACGTATAAGTCTGATTTGTGGAGACTTGTGGCCGCAAATTAAATAATAAGATCGGATTACCCGTATAGGTTACCAAAATTTGAAATTGAAGCCCGTATATTCAAGGAAGTGTTTATATAGCACGGTATACCCGCACATAATTGCATTTCATTCCTTACTATAGTCTAACTATCGTTATATAGGAGGTTAGACTTGGTTTCTACGATATCTCTTTAAGTCTAGCATATATGCTTTTAGTACTAATATCTTATAGCTTGATAATTTCGTTAATATAAGGTCCTTTGGTTCTTAGGTAATAATACGATAAAACGACTAGTTTAAAGATCCTAAAGGATATAATAGGACACGCATTTCTATGGCTTGTATTCTATCTATGTTAAATATTATCTTAATTTTAAAAATAATATATCATAATTTAATAGAATCCCTTCTAACAATCCTATTAAGCCCATCGTCGCTTAAGTCGTCGGTGGCTGCAGGGGATAGTAATCTAACAACAGTCGTGCGCGTGTCACTTGAATGAGTTCAATGAGATTAGGTTATCATTTAATGGTTAATCGAAGATGTATAGTGCAACGCTAACAATGTCCTCCGTAAGATTCCAACTCATGTCCGGAATCTTGGATAGATACCGTTTTGGCTTCCATTGGGTGGCGACGTGCCAAATTCGGTAATTTGCAATTTGAGCGGGCTTGGCGGCGCCACGGTCCGTATACATTGACTAGGGGAATAATTGGCCAATGGTATCGTGAGATGTAATACCTCTCGCAGGATTATACGACCAGTGAGGGGATTATACGAAAACGCAAGTGCTCACAAGAAGGAGCTATTATACGATTTCTTCTTTCTTTTTCATTTCTTCGACGGTGATAAATCAGTATTCTCAACAAGCTATCCCGGATGAAGTGAAGTTGACGGCTCCGATGCGCCAAGGCTTTTTTACCGCAATGTAGACCAGGAGTGATGGCAATGCAGGGCAGTAAGCAACACACCTCGCGTTCAAGAATGCAAATTTCTAGTCTCTGGTGCGTCTTCGCATCATCGAAAGCCGGATCGGCTCCGAATCTTCGACGACATAGCCTAGTCCCACGAGTAAGTAAAACACTGGAAATAGCAGTCAAACGGTTTTCGCAGGATGACTCTGGAATGTGTTTTGAAGATCTCACAGCATAGTGCGGCCCATATGAGAGTGGTAATGGCTGCATTTAATAGAAGCCTGTGCCAGATGAGCATGCCTAAGGTAGCTAAGTTAGGTGTTGCGTTTGCTCGGAATTGAAATATTTTCTACTTTTCTGCAAGACCGAGCTCTATCCATTCCTAATGTCTCGATCAGCAAACGACCAAGGGCCAAGCATTGAGCAACCGCTCAATGTCCATCTTAACATGAGCGAGGCAGAGAAAGCTCTACGGCCCCGGAATTCAGGCGAGAGCGAGAGAACAGTGGCCGATCCCTCGGATATCGAGTCCCAAGCAGATGCGGAGACATCAAACGGTGATGAGCCTGAAGAGGCCCCGGCGGTCGTTGAGCTTCCCTCGGAAAGAATTGCCCCATTAGCGAAATACAGCATCTTTACAGATGGCCAGAAGAAATTGATCGTTGCTGGTGCTGTTGCTGCCGGCTTCTTCTCGCCACTGTCAGCACAGATATATCTCCCGGCACTCGACATGGTCGCTTCTAGTCTGAAAGTTTCCGTTAATCAGATCAACCTGTCGGTGACTACTTTCATGGTAGGTGGTCAAGCCTTAAAACCTTCGCTTGCTAAGTAGTCACTAAAATGTCTGCAGATCGTCCAGGCAGTGTTTCCTATGTTCATAGGATCCTTCGCCGATGTAGCTGGGCGCCGACCATCGTATATTCTCTGTTTCGTTATATACATCAGTGCAAATCTCGGAAATGCGCTCGTTCAGAATTATGGCGGCCTTCTCGTCTTGCGAGCCCTCCAAGCTGCTGGAAGCAGCTGTACTTCAACCATAGGGCAAGCTCTCTTAGTCGACATCACTACGTCAGCAGAACGAGGATCATATGTCGGCCTTGTTGCATTGCCAAACATTCTGGCCCCAGCTCTCGGTCCTGTCATCGGCGGCATTCTCTCAGAATACCTTGGATGGCGTTGGATCTTCTGGTTCCTTGCTATACTTTCAGGGGCATACCTCGCAATTTTCCTCATCTTCATGCCAGAGACTTGTCGAGTCATCGTTGGGGATGGCTCCATACGTCCCCACCCCCTTTATCGACCCTTTTGGCAGCTCTTCAGGGAGGCTTTCGTCCGAAGAGGTGCACAATCCAAAGTCCGAACCGAACCTACGAGTCAGAAAGAAGCCCTTCGCCTCAAGCGGCCGAACTTCCTCCAGTCTTTACAAATCCTCTTCGAGAAGGAGATGTTTCTGCTTCTCGGTTACAGTGGACTGGTTTACGCAGGATTCTATGCCATTCTGACATCCATTGCGAACGAGTTCAAAAAGAACTTCGGACTATCAGGTCTTAAGGTCGGTCTCGTGTTTTTACCCGTGAGCGTAGGAGCTCTAGGAACAGCCTTGGTTGTGGGAAAGCTAGTGGATTACAACTATAGACGGCACTGCAGAAAACTCGATATCCCTTACGACAGATCCCGACAAGGCAGCCTAGCTGACTTCCCCATTGAGAAAGCCCGTATAGAACCAGTTCTTCCGTTCTTGGCTCTGTTCGCTGCCGTTACTATCGGCTACGGCTGGGCCATCCAATACAAGGCACCTCTGGCAGTCGATATCATCCTCCTCTTCCTGGTTGGCTGGGCCGCAACTGCGTACCAGAATATCATTAGTGCACTAACAGTTGACATGAATCGTCGTACTGCGGGTGCTGCAATCGCTGGATTCAACCTGACACGAGGTCTGCTTGGAGCTTTGGCAACCGCGGTGATTAACCCATTAATTGAAGCTGTCGGTGCCGGTCTGGCGTTCACGATCTTTGGGTTGATTCTTATTGTGTTCTCCCCTGCGCTTTATCTGGTCATGAAGTACGGCATCGCTTGGCGGCGAGAAACAGCGGAGGCACAGAAAGCCAAGCAGGAAAAGAGGGTATCAGAGGAAAACAACAAGGCGGAGAAGAAATCTGATGTTTGATACGCACTTGCAGAAATAATGCAGGCTACTTCGAGATCTAGACAAGGTGTTATGTACTGACTGATACACAGTTGTTTATTGCCCCGGGAGTACAGGAGTTGGATAGACGGTTTAGATACATTTCATACGCTTGTAAACCAGATCCTTCGAGTTAATTCTCTCTATTTCGGAAAGTTCTTATAAGGGGACAAGAGATAGAAAAGCAATCACAATCTAGACTGACTACAGACGACTTATACTCAATGAATGATGTACAAATTGTAATGACTTTGAGTTATACATATTAGTCAACCGTAAATTTCAACTCCTGTGCCTCTCATCTGCAAATTTTGGCAGGTAAAAGTGAGCCCGGCGTGCTGCTAAAGCTCGAAAGCGATCAGGACAAAAACTGGAACTTCCTCGGTGGTGTGGCTGCTCAAATCATTACCAGGAATGTGAGCCGAAGCCTCATGCGTGGAGATCGTATAAGACAAGCTAATAATAGAGTAATATTCATATTTAAGGTACTCATCCTCGTATATGAGACTAAGACTTTGCTCGGTTTTGGAATTCGTTGAAGACATCCCTTTCGAGAGAGTCACCAGTTTCTTTATAGAGCGCAGTTACCCATATAGGTTAGCTGGTTTGTAGAAGCACGGCCCCTCTTCTGTCTCACGCCATCCGCGGCTAATAGTGGAGGGTGCCCCGATCGTGCAGAATTCCTGGCTCGCCTGCTTGTACTCCGTAAGGTGTACCTTACATAAGGGTATCACATGGTCCCACAAAGTCCCCTCAGCCCTGAGGAACTATCAGTGCTCTATTCCTAAAAAACCATATGTCAACAGAAGACAGCAACAATAGCAACATTAAAAAAAAAACAGCTTACTCTAGTGCAGGAATGCAAAGTCTTACTAGGCTCATGAACAATTCTGTGGGGCTGCAGATTATTTATCGAGAAATTGCTAGTCGTATAGTCCTTCGGCACGTGATGGCGCTTCCCGAAATCTCTGAGCCTGCAATATGGATGTATGATGAACAAGAAAGTGACAGTATCACGTCTGAGATGTGGCGGCGTTCCCGAGCTCGGGCCGTGAGTAGCAACCGCATTGAGTCAATTAATTTCAGAACATATCTCTACAGTCAGCTTGACAGTATCAAATATTTTTCAACCGTCCCTGCACGCTACTCACAAAAATAACACGAACTGCGCAGACCAGTTTACTAAGACGAGGACTAACAGGAACTCAAAGCGAGATGGATCGATACCATGAAGGCAACCGGCAGCACGAATATATAACGAGTAAGAACCTTGAGCTTCTCAGATGATCTTGCCTCTGTCTACCACTCTCATCATCATCATCACCACCACTCTCTAGTCAATCTCCCAATCCCGGAAATAGCTTCCCGAGTATAAAAATGAAGTGGCTCACGCTCCTCTCATCTGCGGCTCTTGCCACGGCAAGCAGCTGTGCCTCGTACCCAACTACGACGGTTGCCGGTGTTGAAGTGATCGATACCCAGATCGTCCGCGATGCCAGGGCTCTGGTAAAGACATTCGACCCGTTCTTGTACAAGCACGTCATGCGGTGCTTTCTTTTTGGCTCTGCGTACCTGAACCTCAACGAGACTTATAAGGCTACTGTTGATGTTGAAGTCCACGCCCTTGCCACGTTGCTACACGATCTTGGTTGGATTAGTAAGAATCCGTGAAACTTTTGCTGCCATAAGAGGAATTATTGTACTGATAACGATTCTGTGTTGCCTAGTGCCTCCCAAGAGTCAGTGGTGGACCTAGTAAGTGACTCGGAGTTGCTTGCATATCGATTCTAATCTTGGCTAACGCTTTCGCAGTACCAATCGTTTCGAGGTCGACGGGGCCCTCGGTGCGTTGAAGTTCGTTGCCGACCACGCGGATGCCAAACAGTTCAGTCTGGAGCGCACAAACAATCTTCAATACGGTATTCGCCTTCACGGTAACTTTGGTCTGGAAGTCGGCACGACTCCCACCGTTGCGCAAATCGTCACCAGCATCCACCTCGACAACCCCGATACGCCGCTCCCTCTACCCAACGCAACGGCCAATGCTATCATTGAAGCATTCCCCAATTTCGACATTGCTGCGGGAGCTAACTACACCTTTACCGAATTCTGCAAGCTCAAGCCTGATGTGACCTATAACACCATCAACGAGAACTTCGGTACCGCTGTAAGTTCTGTCTTCATCCCTGTCACTCCGTCGCCCCTCTCGGCTACTTCCAATTGACTTCTTTCACTTACTTCATTTCCCTCCCGTTGCCTCTGTACGGCTCATCTCGATTTTCAACATTGCTGACTCAGTTTACAGTACGTCGCGGGGTACAATGTCACCGGCAAGCACCCCTTCGACTACATCACCGCGGCCATTGAGTCTTCGACCTACCACTTCACGCCTTCTGGTCCTTGAACGAACACCAAAACAGCTGATGGATGCTGAAATTCGTTTGCCTAGTGCTTCTGGCGCTTACTCTTCCAATCACAGTGTCAGGCCGAATGTCAAGAATGTCAGCACGTTTATAGCACTCTTCATAATACCTTTCGTTTCTTATACATAGTTCTGGCTAGCATTTCGTTGCCATTGTCATACATAAGGCACTTGAAAGATAGACGCAATAGATATATACCACTTACATCACATAATTTTCTCTCTTATGTCAATAGTCTAGTGAGAATTAGATAATGAGCTAATGAGGTGTTTCGGGTAACATCCGCGTTCTTTGATCCTCGGTACCTGACAGTCGATCTCTTCAGCGTAAAAGAAGGCAACAGTAGTCTTCGATATATATCAAGATCTACGCGAGGTATATTAGAGCGGCCTTAACATTGCATATGAAGCATATTAACATGAAAGGGGATATATACAATAAGATTCTGATGTTAATCACTGACTGACACCGAGCTCTTCCTAAGAGATGCCAGGCTTGGTTTATAAACCTTGGAAAGCATCAATACTCATATATCTGCCCTAAATATGAGAACATGATAACATGTTTAACGGAAAGATAAAGTAGAATAGACCATCCTCTTGAAATCATAAATTCTAATAGTATAAGTACATCGGGTATATCGTGAGGGAGATCGAACAACTTCGTATGAAAAAGTATCGCTGCGTAATGCTCTTGCTTCCCAATTCGATGTTCAAAACAATGATTAAGAGTATTTTCGTGTAGCTCGACAATCAACCGGCCATCTCGTAATGTGGAGTTCGAGGTCCAGTAGTCAGTTCGCTTGGTGTAGCTTGATTCGGCAAGGTTTGAGCCCATTTGGAGAGCGAGGTCATTGTTGTCCTTGAAGGTGCATAAAACCCTTCTGGCATTCTTCCACCCTCGTTCCCCCAATTCTGAGCCGTAGACGGTTGTTGTGGTTGCCTTGACTTGTTCCTCCGCCGCAGCAGCCAGAAACCGAACAGACCTATTGCACCCAGAGCGACTACGCCGGCGCTTACACTGATGCCAATCGAAGCCCCGGAACTGAGCGCGTTAGTGGAGGAGGAAGCGGGTGAGGTCGTACTGGTGCTGGCGGTTGGGACAGAGACTGCTCCAGAGGTGGTACCGGCCGCGCTAGTCATTGGGACTAGTATTGCTGGCGAGGGGTAGTAAATGCTATGGTGCTAGATCGAGCTGGGGCCGATGTCTGTAGATGCTCTCATGTCTGTTGACACCTTTGATGTTCTTGTGTTGTGTCTACTCACTGAAAGAATGGCAATGCCCCAAGCATTCACGCCTGTTTAAACCCCCCCCCCCCCCCCAAAAAAAAGTCAATTGGATTAGGTCCGTTCGAGACCCAGTGATGATATCGCCGGAATGGAAAGTAGCTTGGCATCCGTATGGTGCTGGGTCAGTCCGCCGTTGCTGCCGCGCATGCAAACTTCCAGCCGGTGGCTTAGGGGCAGCACATGATGTAGTCGGCGGATTTGCCGGCATAGGTGGTACCAGTCGAGCAAGCTCCGTAATAATTTGTAGAACAACCGCCGTCGGTCAAGTAGGGAACACTAAAGGTGTAGGGCCGCGGAACACAGCCACCTGTCGGAGTACTTGATTGACCAATATTGATGACGGACGACATTTGTTGAGTAAATGACACACCAGAACCCGGTACTGCCTAGCCATGAGCTGTCTGGCGATCAGCTCGCCGTCAGTGACGGCTATGGCACCGTCGTCGACATGACTCAGGATCCGGGTTGTTATTGTAAGTTGAATGCTGTTCAATGAGGACATGCGGTTTTTATTTCGAACGAGAAATGAAACATCACGGGGGAAATCGGATGCCAAGTGGTTTGGTTTAACACGCCGTACGCTCCGTCTTGGGAGCGGTGATCACGATGTTACGAGATCTAAATCTTCACTTATCGATCTAACAAAAGTCAACCGGGCCACTCAGCTGCGTCGTATAGATCGGAAGCCTGAACTCCGTCTGAGTGGTGTGTCAGTCCGTGGAATGAATCCCGCCAAGAGTGGCATTCTATCTACAGAGTAACGTCAGCAAGTTCTGTGATCCGTCCACTTCCTGAGTCCCATTGTCAAGAATGAGACATTCGTAAGGAAAATGTGGTTATATCTGTCCTTTGTTACTTTTTTCAAGTATTCAAATGACCTTTGTTACTTTTTTCAAGTACTCAAATGACCTTTGTTCCTATTTATAAGCATTCTACCCTCAGTGCGTGTAACCTCCGTTTCGAGTTTGCTAGGGAGATTCATCTAAATCTGAGCTAATCAATTTGCACCTTTGGTCGCAACATCGATCCCTGGGTTTTCATCTCTTTGCTCCCTCCTCTATTATTGGGATGGGCGAATTATACCTCAAGAGTCTCGCGATATGGCAGTAGGAATTCACGTAAAAGTCGCAGCTTCGTGCCAACTAGCATCGCCATATCTTTTGTCTTTCTTCTATTATTTGCGTCTTTCAGATCCAGATTCGTCCCTTACTTGCCTCAAGTCACAGGTCCACCAGCTCGGCCACCGTCTCCCGAGACTGCCATAAATATCACTTCAAAATATCAACTACCTTTCACTTTGGCAAGAGGCCGCGTAATCCCTCCTAAGATGTGGCAAATCATGCTGCCACGTCCCGGTGACGGTGATGCTCATCTGGACCCTCAAAACTTAGAAGATACGCCAGGATGGCTTGTGAGAAACTTGGGATATAGCTACATCTTCGTCGGCTAGAGAGAGGCAGACGACTTCATTAATACGCACTTCTCGAGCGATGAATATACAAGAATCCGCGACGCATGGACAGCTTTGAAAAGTCCTGGCGTCAAATCAGATCTCCTGTGCTATCTTATACTCTATATCGAGGGTGGTGCCTATACCGACATAGACACAGAGGCGTTGAAGCCGATCGACGAATGGGTCCTCGAACAGTACCGCACCCAAGCCAACATTGTGATTGGGATCGAATGGGATTAGCTGAATGGAGGAGCATGGGCTGAGATACCACACCGACTGCAGTTTTGCCAATGGACCATCGCTGCGGCGCCAGGCCACCCCTTATTCATGAGAATGGCCTATCATACACTCGACATGCTCGATAGCCTCGCCGAGCAACACCAAACAGCCCTTGAACGCCTCGAGTTAACAAGCTTCGAGGTCATGACATCGTCTGGTCCCTCATCATGGACCGATGTTGTATTTGAACAACTAAAAGAGATAAGTCCCAATATCACGGCGTTGACAGACTTTTCGGGGGATGAAGTCGACCGGCCCCCGACTAACTGGAGACATTCTGATCTTGACTATCGACGGCTTCGGTATGGGCCAATCGCATTCCGACAGTACCCACGACGGTTTGATCCCAGATGCGGCGCTGTTAAAACACAAGTTTCGGGGTTCTTGGAGGCACGGTGGTTAGCCAGCACGTAAGATGCTGGGAGGTATGACCTCTAGACGTCGCGTAGGCTACATATACTCGTCATGTGAAGGAAAATGTATACAATTGAGCGTTTTGAAAAAAAAAAAAAAAAAAAAAAGAGAATATTATGACATCACGAAAGGATCTGGAAGGTATACCTCGTATGAGGGTATAGCTAGGTGATTACCCCTACGATGACAGGAGGACATCACCAGATGTTAGCGCAAGGTTTGTGCGCTATAAAATAGATTAGGCTAGTATTCTCAATCTAATTGATGCATCAACTCCCTGTTCGATTAATACTTGAATCATAGAGTCTGACGAGAAGGCTTTTCGTTCACCTATACGTTTTTACGAGAAACCAAGATCTGCTGCCGTCCGAATCACGCACGGCTATCTGAATCTTGTATCTTCGATTGGCCAGAGCGGAGATGAAGGCGTAATGTTCTTCAACCTTTCAACGGCCGCTAAGATAGCGGTTTCATCCTGAGGACCGCCATTCCCAGTCACCCGCATCGTTTGTAGGAATATTCGATTCTGATCTTCGATTTCTGGAAAATCTATTGGAGATTGAACACACCCTCCCGGATGCACGAACCAAGCGGGCAGCCTACTATCGTATTTATCTCGAAAAATGTGGAAGTACTTGGTTGCGTGGTATCGATAATAACGGGGTCTATTGAGGTTCGACGCTCGAATTGGCAAAGGGCATACAGTGGCTCCTTGTGCGTCTGACTGTAAAAAGTTGATCAAATCGTTGAATTGTTCTGGCGTAGGAGAGTACATGGTTGTAGGACCTGGGTGGTGGCAGGGATCAAACCAAATCTCATTACACTCGGTCTCTGACTTCCCTCGGTCGAAGAGAACAACGCCCCCAAAGATCTTGGTCTCAGCCCAGTACCCTACGACATCAGGTACGCCTCGGGGGTACTGTTCGTAATCACAGTACGACCTGTGGTAAAATGCTGTTGGAGGCTGATCGTCGTAGTACACGTACCGCTCGTCGCCAGCGGCTTTGCGTTGTTGTGCTTCGGGAAACCAGGCCTCATACGCTTTCTTATGTTCGTTTTCCTCATCAAGCTGAAATAAATACGCAGCGATTTGATGGCAGGCCACTGCTAACATCTCAATGAGGCGCAGATGGAAACCGCGGCTTTCTCGCGGTTCATCCTGAAAATGTTCTAGTAGGGCAGGATTAAACCTGAGAGACTGTATATTGAGGTCGGCTCGAGCTTGAAGAGTTTTCTCTAGTGCTCCTGAGCATATATTCTCATGGCTCAGCGCTGGGTGGTCCAGTGGCGACCAGCGATGTGACTGAGAAAATGATAATCTTGTCGGCAATCCATCGACTATTTGCGCAAGTGTGTACTCGGCAACTTCTGTATGAAGGAGGTTGGAGAGTGCCAAATTGAACGCCTCCAAATGCACTGAATCTAGATTCTCTAATGGTGCCGTTTCCCCTAGTGTTGCACGCACCGGAGGGGGTACGGGAGGGAGTGATCCGGGGTCCATGCGCGCGCGCATGGTCTCTTCTCGTTAAATGTAACCTAATTTTATAAATGACGAGAGTATTATATTCCCAGAGGTTGAGGATGAGATGGATAGTAAATCGAACTGCAAGGACAAGTTAACTGTAAAGCGCTGGTATAGGAAACAAACCGGCACAGCGATTAAATTGGGTAGAAGAGGCTGGCGGTCCCATTTTACGCAGGCAACACTGGCCATCACGGGTTATCTGTCAAGTTTATGTAGGCAGTAGAGCAGGCGCTAGAGACTCTGCTCTGATTGGTTCCACTAACGCTCTATAATACACTGTTGGTAGCAAGGTGATACTAACAGATAGGAACTTTCGTGACAGGCATGGAACAATAAAAAACCATTGATTCCGTATGCTGAGAGATCAACTAGTCTTTATTTTGCTAAAATGCCTACTTTGATTCCGATTTCGTACTCAGCCACGCTCAGGCGTCTACCCAATGTGACAATGTGACGCTCTAAACATCTTTACTCATATTCTGACGCCGTACAGAGACATAGTTTAGTCGATGCAGCTGCGTAGATAGCTTCATAGTTTAAGTCAATAGTGTTTGATAGCCCTCACACAAAAAAGAGAGAAACATCTATAACTCGTTCGCTATATAACCGTGGTCAGTGTTGTCCCAGTAAATGGAAGAAAGCGAGAGAGATCGTGTACTATACAATTGAACGGACATCGGCCGACCAAATCAGGATGTACATCCTTCCTTCACCTAGAGCTCGATCATATGGATGCTATGCTCTTTGCCGCTTACCGCGCGTCTAATGAGTCTAAGCAAGCCCTGGGAGAGTGGTCGGGCTGGGGAGCCAACCATGATACCTAGCACAACCAGCTAGTTAGTACGCGTGGTGGTTGATGTTCAGATTCCACGAATTGGTCACTAGTCGTTTGGGCATCCCACCTTCTGCTTAATATAACAAGAAACCCGCATCGTTTCACCGGCTCACACAACACACCTCAATTGTCTCTGTACTATCATCCCTTTCCAAAACCCGCCTCTGTGTATCTCATCCATTCGTATCGCCCCTCAAGCCAGGTCATTGAACGTCGAGAGGATGCCGAGTCCTCAGAGATACCATCATGCAGGTGTGACACCTTCCGAAGGACCGTACGAAGTACGTGTGAATAGACTGCATGGCTTCTCTGTAGGAGTGCTTCGCGGACAAGGTCTCCACCAACCACTACTTCCCAATACCGAGATGTTTACATCAGGAAGTACAAATGTCTCCGCATGATAACTTATGTACGTCATTAACTCAGAAAAATCTTGCCATCGCCGTGAATATTGGCCTTGAGATGCTAGAGACTCCAACCGGAAGAGCAGCTCTTTCCAGCCTCGGTCGTGCTCTCCTACAGACTCGAGCTCAGATCCCAGATTATGCACCATTCACTGGACGACTTGATATGATGGATCAATACGTCAACCACTTCTTAGAGAGATTGAGAGGAGATTTTCCTCTTGTTATTGTCAAGGCTACCTCGCTAGGGTGTCCAGCAGTCACACAGCCGATTGCCCCAACTACTGACTTGCGGAACTTCCGTCCGAAAGAGGCGGCAATTATCTCTACAACATCGAGGTACGCACTAGGCTTACATAATGATTTCCCATTGAAATCCCTTCATGTAATATGCTACTGGTGTGCCTTAGAGAGTAGATTGTATGGTGATGGCCTACGAAGATTACGAACGAGCATCACAAGAAAGAGACAAGCGTATCTACATAGAGAGATGGCAGAGCTTTTTATTCTACCTTGCTTGTGCCACATCGCACGAGATAGCCCACATATTCACATTGTATCTGTCGCTGTATGCCGACTTCCCGCCTACGCCACCGTCTATGTGCTATAGCAACGTCTACCGCCAAGATGCAGGCGGTGAGAGTGGCCGTTGGTTGGAAGGGCTGCTTTTTGGAGGATGTCTCGAGATCTACAAAGACAGAACCCAAGGCCCCAAAGAGGTATATTGATTACCTGTTTCAATCCATGCGATTTACTCCTCTGTTAGACTAACCAGTGATTAGGCTGGCACCTATTTTCTCGTTGATCAGCAAAACATATTCCGCCGCATTGATCCCGGTGCTATCCTCGAGTTCTTGAAGGGCGCGCGACGTAAGTTCTGTAGAATGACGTTACAAAACCAGATCATCACTGAGAAACTTGAACTTGCAGAATACCGATTTCCCTTCCCGGTCGGGCCTCCGCAAAGATATGACGACTTACGACGACAAGGACTCAGGAATGTAGGGTCTACAGATGCTGTCGTCCCTGTAGCTCTGAACTTGCGAGCAATGCAGAGTTTGAGCGCGATGCGAAGGCTTCGGGGTTATTCGATTCATATTGACGGACTTCGGCAGCGGATCTCGTGGGTCAATACGCCACTCAGAGTCTCTGCTGCTTGAGTGGGAGCATTGATCCAGTCAAGGATAGGGTCGGTGTGCTAGAAAAGTCTGCTCTGGCGACTAAGACTATCAGTATTGGACGGCTGGACGGACAATCAGGGTTCAATCCATTTTCCCGTTTTCACGTTTCTGCATGATGCATATGAGCGTGATCAAAGAATCTATTGCTTGACAGGAGTTGGAGCATAGGATGTCTAGATCTGAATATTATTCCTTCTTCTGTTGAAAGATTGCCTAGTAAAGTGAAGGTCCATCGCTAGCATCGATATTTCTAACGACAAGCCAAAGGAGCTTCGAGGTTTGCTTGTCATCCTTCTTCTTTATGTCTTCACCAAGCTTCGCCATCTCCTCCTCATACTTTCTCTCGGCTTTCTGCCTGTCTTCATCGATCTTCCTCAATTCTTTCTCGAGTTTACGGCCGTGCTCTTTCCGTCTCGCTTTATCCTCTTCTTCTCCTAGCTTTCTCATTTCTTTCTCTAGGTCCTCCCAGGCCTTGTCAGATTCTTTCTGATTCTTCCCAGCGCGGCGTCCCACTCGCTTCTCGTCTTTCGCGCGCTGTCTCTCGGAGGCCATAGTGTGTAGCTTCCCCAAGATGTTCGTATTTGTATCAACCGGTGCCAGGCGGGTCTCGTCCAAAGGGGCGATCCATGGCTGTAGAGCCCGCAGCCAATTTTGGCCGATATTCCCTCCCTGCGCCGCGGGGTCAAGAGACTGCGCGTCGCTCGTGATACTTCCAGTGGCGTCTAGTATCGGTGCTCCCGCAAGCCGGGCAACTGCCTCAAGCTTTGCAGTTTCGACCTTGAGACCACACGGCCCGAAGATCTCTTTGTTGGCCTTCCGAAGATAGATTTCAGTGCCGCCTTTCGATGCCGCGAAAGTGCCGACCTTGGCAGCGAGATTGACGGCAGTACCGACGATTTGCGCTGTCGCAAGAGGCACGAAACCGACTAGGTTGCCCGCCAGGCCGAGGACTTGAAGCGGCGGGCTCTGAACTGCCACACGATTTAACCCGTCGAGGAAGTCGAGGAAGCTACCCCTCGAGATGTTGAACGACTCCAACACTGGCGGGTATGCGCGAATGAAGGGGGAACCTAGGGTTGCTGCCGTAGCTGGAATCGCTATCAATTGTTGCAAATGTTGAGCTTTTCCTGATATAGCCGGCCGTGATGTTGAGGGATAGGGGCCGAGGGAGCTACCCGGAACCTGCCAATTCGAGGGTTGGTCATATGGCGATGTTCTTTGACGTTGAGTATCATACTCGGCATAGGGTGGTGGCGCGTCCATGGATGAGCTAGACTGGTCGTTAAACCCCCTTGAACCTGATCCTGAGAACTCTTCTGATTTGCTGTCCATGTTTGACTACTCTGTGCTGATATGCTTCTTGAACAGATTGTTCAAATGAGATGAAAACTGTGCTGCTGTAGGCATTATATACATCTCATCCTTCCCGTTGTTCAATTGGACCGAGGTCCTATAGCTCTCCTCTCCCGAACACAGCCACAGCCAAGGCAGCCGAATTTACAGCCGTCAGATCCCTAAATAACGCTTGTTGGCCCCTGGAAATGTTTCTTCAACAGCTGATATACTCCGTAGCCACCAATATCTTTATCAATGATAACACAAGAAACTAGCGATAAAGGTTTCTTGATGCTCTCTACTTGAACATTGAAAGATACAATATCTGATATCTTGACCATACCATTCCTGGCCGATTTTGCAATACCCCTAATTCCCATGTGTTTTAGAGATGCGCCTATGTGTGCTCCGCTGAGGAAGTTTATTTACTGGAGAAGAGCAACGCGTTTGGTGGCTTAGCCCTGCCTTAAGACCCGGAGCCGCCGTGTCCACCAAAACGGTTCCGAACCCGAGCCCGAGATCCTAGCGTAACGCTATCTCCAGCTCGAAATATTCGTCGACGCTATACCCCTCTTGAAATGGACATGCCCGAATATTGTATGAAACTTGCCAAGCTCCTACACGTAGGAGGTGAAAATACGACGTACCCATAAACTTCATGTCAACAGTTGTCCCAAACGGCAAACATCCGGCCGCAGACGCATGCAACCTGCCTCTTGTCTTCTAGCCCTCTAGGGCAGCTCGCCTGTCGCTCACGGTGTCGCGGTCAGATTAGGGTCAGCTGAGTAGTACGAGGCGTCAGCGTACCATCGATACTCACGTCGCTGCAGCAAAATGCTCCCGGGGCGCTCGGCTCTCAGTACCTTGTCACTAAATGAGGACTCCTATTGGACGATAACGCCAGCCTCTTGGAAGGGCTGCTCAGGATGCTCAGAAACTCACCGCCGCCGGACTCACCGCGGGCTCCTCCCGAGGAGCCTTCGACAGTCAGCGGTGACGACCATGCTAGCCTGTTGGCGAACATGCTGCGAAGCAACGCTCCGATGACGATATCACAGTGCATGGAGAGAGCAGTGGATCTCAGCGGGAGATAGAGTCGCTGAAGACTGAGATGGAAATTCTAGCACTGTACGAAATCGTTAGCACAGCAGAGCTAAGTGGGAGCGTGAACTTCTACGGCGAGCGCGCTTATCGGTTTCTTAAGTTAGCAGACGCGACAAACTGGGTCGGCCTGTGGATTCTTCGCCTTAGCATCAGTGGAGTTATACACAGAACCCTTAGCGCACGAATGGTCATGAAGTCCTTCGATCCCGAGTTCTTGCAGGTCCGGCGGGTCGAAGCCCTGCAGCGGGCCCGAGATACCCTGCTCGACATTCTAGGCGGCGTACCGTTTTTGTTGGAGCTCTCAACTACGCCTTCGTCATCTGCTAGACTATTGACCTGGCCCATCTCTATCGTTGCGTCCCCGGCGACGGCGTCACCTGCTGCAAAGACTTTTGCTCTGGAGCGGCTCGACTTCATTAGACATACGCACAGCCTTGTCCAGGCTACTGAGACAGTCTCTATCATACGAGAGAAGAATGATTTAGACAACTGGTGAGTTACAATTACTGTCCCCATTTTCCTTGTTGCGGACGAAGCAAGTTGACGTATGTAACTCTCGAGAGTGCATCTTAGTTATTTTACATAAACCAGGCATGAACACTTTCAGTCTACCAAGTCCTCACGAAGGCTACGAATTTATTCGATACACCACAGAGCTAAGAGAGTTAGATAGAGGTCCGGGCATTTTGGAAATCATGCTACAGCAAACTAAACATATCTTCACATTACTCAGTGCATTCGCAGAAGAAGGTCAACTTCTGGTGATATACTTGCGGGGCCTTGATCATGTCTCATTACGATTTGAAGCTGTCTTTCTACACTTATGTCATATCTTGGGTATTGCTTCGTCTCGCTGGTGCAAACGATGCAGTACCTCCACTACCCATCGGGGTACCCAACTGACTACCCGGTGAGTATTGCATATATCCTGGCGAAGTCGCTTGAGCACCTGCTGCGTATTGCACAAGATTTATGCCGGTGATGGGATGTTGTACATTGGGCACGGGCATGTTGTATTGTGCCGAGAATCCCGGGATGTTCTCGGAGCCTAAAAGGCTGGGTTGGCAATAACTTTGCCATTGTCCTCCGGCATAGCTACCCATGTTCAAATTTGGATTAGGATAAGACGGGGATTGTGGGTGTCCGTATAATGCGGAAAAGGCGTTGCCATAAGGCTGGTTGGGATCTGGTTGGAGAGGCGTGCTTGGATTGAAAATGCTGTTCGTCATGAAATTCGTTGCCGGACTTAGTCTCGGTGAAATGGGCTGCATGGAATAATACGCGGAGTTGACAGGGGTTTGAGGATTGACCACATCTGGAGTTTGGTGAAAAGGGCTTTGTGCCACATTGGCAGGAGTTGAGCTGCCGATACTGGGATCCTGGACTGTCTCTGCCGGTGTGCTAATGACACTCGGTGTCTCATAGACCTTAACATGACTACGAGCAGCACAAATATGTGCAAAGCCGACAGAAGCGAATGCATCTGCGAACATCTCGCTAATCTCGGGATTCGAAGGTATGTATGCCTCCGCGTTCGGTATTCTCCCACTCTTTACTGCTTCCTGAGCTTTGTATTTGCAATCCTCCCGGTAGTGGATCTCAGCGAGTTTCACTAATTCGTCTTTGAGGGAAGATACTAGTTGGTGATTCAGCATGGCACGAATTCATCACCAAATCAAGGGGAAGGGCATTACTTACCCTTTTCGCCTTGTGCCGAGAAAAGAATCACTCTTGCCTCTTCCATACAGGAGAGGGCAGCTTGAAGCTGTTGCTCCTTATCGTAGTGCTTGCCGCGATTCCTGCATGTTTCTACCAATTTCTTAAAGTCCTCAAATTGTTCTTCGTTCATGAGCAGATTAGAGTGAGCAGTGCTGTCGCACTCTTTGCGATTGGTACCGGGTCTTCGCGGGGGCTTGGGTCGGTGATTGTGGATGTGGTGGTTACTATTCCGTCAATGTATTAGCATTTTGATGGGAGGCTTCGTCTAGATCCGATTCTAAGAAAGAATTATGGGTTGAGTAGCAAATTGCAGTACTCACTACCATTCAGTGCGATCTCTCAGGCCCCTGAGCGAGCAATGTCGGAAGCACGAGCGATGCAAATTGATCTCCCACTCGCATCTTTCCGCATACAAACATACCCAAGGGCTGCGTTGGTCTTTCCTCCCAGATGGAGGATTGGACCCATGATCTCCTCCCTGGTTATCTCCAGATCCGCCTTCTCCGTTGTCCCCCGGATCATTAGAGCCATTGCGTTGTCGGTCGCTTCTGCCATTCTCTCGGCCCTTCTGGGGCGTCGTTGATGCAGACGAGCCGTTGCTGCTTCCTCTAAAGTTAGCACATCCAGTGGAGCGACCACCCCCACAACCGCCGGGAGAATCCGCTGGTGCATGGCTCGGGCCGCCACCCCCACTATTCGGAAGTTGGCGTCTTGAAGCTAGAAATCGTTGGACGCCGGATATGATATGTGTCGCTCGTTTGGGGTCGACATCATAGATCGTGCGAATCGCAATAATGAGAAATGGCTCGAAGTCGTCCCAGCATAGCTTCGAGATTGCATCTGGTTCAGCAGGGTGATGTAGGCCAGGCTTTCTACAATTGGGCGTCTCGGCGTATGTTGCATCTAATGCCGGTGGAAGCGCGGGGTGGCTGCCTTTAGCACCACTTAATCCGGCACGCCTAGTACAAGGTTCTCCATGGCCTTTAGGCCCTTTGTCTGAATGCCCATGCCGGGAACCACCGTCACCCGGCCGGGTACTGGGACTCGTCGATAGGGAATGATGGCTGTCTGCATCTCTCACGGTGCCTGGTGGACCCTGAAACGATAACGCCTCGATGTCATCTTCCAGTCGAGCAGTCGGCGGATTATCGTCCGGTGGGGTAACGGACTGGGTGTGGCTAACAAGGTATCTGACGCTTGGCGCACTTCCTAGTGAGAGAACCTCACTCTGTCCGGCGCTACGTCCGCCTGTAGATCCATGGCAGACACTGCAACCAATTGGTTTATTGAAGTTCATTTGGCGGGGTTCGGCTTCCCTACCTTAGCGATAATGCATGTCTCTGCGGGGGGATATCAGGTACTGTAAGAGATGTCCGTGATTCGGAAGTCTTCTTGGTTCGCTCAAGTGACTGCGATTGAGAAGTACGTCAATACAAACTTCTACTCAGAGATAGACAGGGGACAAGAGCTTACAAAGTCGCTTTTAAAGTCGCTTAAAGACTGTCTGATCTTCGGTTTAACTCCATCTGAGCATTTCTCTCCCGTTAAAAGGTGCCTCTTGAGCTCAACATCAAGTGCAAGAAAAAGCTCCTGGAGCTGTACGCATGAAGAAGCCTGTCAACACTGTCATCAACGGCATATCACAGAGCAGAGGAGGTGGTTGTGTGGCACTATTAAGTATGTATGTAACCTACCAATGCCATGATTACCGGGGCCTATGGGCTCAAGCCGTTCGGCAGCGATAAGCTTATTAATAGTAGTAGAAGAATGTCGGCAACTAACAAATCCTGGGTTGAGTAAGTTTGCGTTCAGTAATTGAGGAGCCATGATGACGACTAAAGTTGTGAACATGCATCTTATAAGGACACTAGGTGCCCTGGCAAACATTGAGGCTCAAAGATACATCTTCTCCAAGACTCCGGAGATCTATCACAATATCTGCACACCCCCGCTAGTAGTCACTCCAAGACGTGGCACGCTATCGCCGGCACACCACGGTCCCTTCGATCTGATGAGTGGAGACGCTATTCCGTATAATCAAATTTATGGGAGGTGGCTAAATGAGTCGTTCTACTGCAAGGTACGCAGAAGACAAAAAAAAGGGGCTTCTTCGAGTCTAAGTGGATATCAGGAGCACATGCCCTGGAGCAGCCCCAGAATCGCTCAACCGTTGCGCAACAAAGGGTTTGTGATTAGCGACCAATAAATATGCCTTTCTCACCAGATGAAATGCAATTAGGGATCATGGATCTTAAATTTTCTCTAATCGGGACGAACACCCTCTCGTCACGATACCTGAATGGACTGGACAACCGATTGGGCAAACCATGCAATCAATACTTACCGCCGATACATAACCAAGCTACCATCGCCGATGTTTTCCTGCCTAAGATACTTAAAATACTACATGTTATCAGGCATCCAAGTGCAACACATGCTCCCCATATGTCCGCGCACGATGTTATTTGTGTTTTAACAAGAATATTTATTCTTAGTTCTGATTTTCTTGCGGTGTAGAATGTTGAGGCAATCCGAATTTGTCATAATCAGTGGCGGTTTGCAAGTCAAGAGGTTTCCGGCACCGTCTCGGCGCGGCCCAACTGGCGCTCGAGTCCTCCGTTACGTCGGAGAACACGCATATCCCGCCACCGGATCAATGCTGTCATCTTAGCTCAGTCATTGTTTCCTGAGACAGAGAATCTTCAGAATTGGCCTCGCAGACAGCCTGTCAGTGGGTTGCCATGCTACTAGCGCGGAAGTAGTCACGTCTTCAATGCTAGGCACACGCCGGATTCGCCTTACCACGCACACCTGACATGCTGAATGTCAAGCTGAACGCCCAATACAAGGTATCGGCTGAGGAAACTCTTCTCATTTCGCACTTCCTGATGCCGACCTGAAATGACTAAGGTCGGTATTATTCAGCAGCGGCACAAAATTAGAATCAGACTTTTCGTAATCAAATCCGAGCTGCTTGGCTATATTTCATTATTCGGCATTCTTAGTCAACTTTTTGTATGATTAGATCCTGACCCTGCTATGCCCCTCAATTATTTTAGGCAACCCTTCAAACTACCGTGTATGCGGGGCAGTCAAGTCGGGCTGATGGTTGATCATCAGCTTATTAATCAAATTTCATGATCAATCGATAAATGATAAAAATCTTACAGACTTGTTATTGTATTGTAATAAGAGGGTAGAACACAGTTGGGTTTATGAGGCACACTGGTATCGAAGTCGATTCATTCTTTTGGGCGATGATATCATGAAGAGCATCCGTTTTGGATACTAATGGTGGTAGGACCCTTAGAAATGCATCAGTTGCTAACTACAAAGAAACTACATTACAACTATAGATTGCAACTGTTAAAAGGTTTATTTTCAATAGACGGTGCCCTCGTAGTTCTTTAGTAGCAATCTAGTATACAGAGGATAGGGGATACGGATTGCAAGGCAGCAAAGTCTTAACTATCGACCGTCGTAGCCTCTTTACGTCTAAACTAACCCTGAGCCTTATATATGTCGCCTGTTAAGACGTAAATAAATATATCACTTTTTAGGAACAAATAGATCCATACTGTATATGGGGTGGATGCACTAATACCTATTTCTTCAACCACAATGCTGAGGATTACAAGCCCTCGCGAGATGCTTTACAGCAATTCACTGCGAGGTCGTCATCTCCAACTATCTGATCGTAAATTATAGCGCCCCTTGCATCATGAGCTGTTTCTCTGTGAGATTCCAAACTCCATTGCTGGATGTATTAAAGACAAGCTTCTCGTGACTTGAGCAAACGCAAAGTATGCTGAATTCCGTGGAACAGCTCTGCATCAATCTAAATGCCGTGAAACCGACGTGGATATAATCCTCATCAATCCAATGACGGCACGCCTCCTATCTTCGACTTGGAACACTGCATATGCAGGCAGTACTTGGTACCAACATCAACTCCGCCACAATACTGGAGGCCTATTAGTAGACGTAGCCCCTCAATTTGCACTTTGTAGAACATAGCTATCCGACACATCTCAGAATGAAGACCTCACACATCACCACAACGCTCTCTTGTTCCTTTGGTATTTGATGTATCGTCTTGTCAACAGTCTGACCATATGGATCCCCTCAGTGCCTTGGGTGGTGCTGCCGCCGCCGCGCAGTTTGGAGGATACGGTATCACTTCGCTTGTTCAACTAATCTCCATCATCCAGGCACTTCACGATACGCCGAAGCAGATCCGCGAGCTACTTCAAGACGTGACGAAGTCTCTCGGGCGTTTATCGCAATTGAAAGTCTCACTGCAAGACCCGAACGCGCCTCTACGCCAGAGCCTTACGAATAGGCAAGTTGAAAGGCTTCAGCTCGCCGTTGATGATGGCCACGTTGCAATAGATGAATTGAACACTATTCTGAAGCCTCTAGTGCAGAGACAAAACGGAGCTCTTTACACCGGCGTCGTGAAGACCTGGAAGACTGTCGTCAGCTTGGTCCACGCGAAACAAATTGAGGAAAAACTCCGCAGAATTCAACGCCTACATGCCGATGTCTTGCAGCAGCTTCAGATCACGGATCTCGAGCTGCAGACCCAAATGAAGTGGGCCTCCCTATCCCAAGAGCATGTGACGATTGGCTGAACTTTTGATTGCTATAGTTCCACCACACTCAAGATATCCTCATCCATTCAGCAAGCGCAGCAGGATATTCATACAATGGGATCGCAACTTGGGTTGCTCACCAGCATGAATTCTTCAGCGTATAGCGAGATCCAACACACAAGAAGCGATGTCTCAACGATTCAGGCCCAAAATACCTTACTCTTGAACGAGCAAAAGAACATAGGGTCTGGCCTTGCGACGTTACAACCGTCTCTAGATCGTCTGGAGACTGAGGTAGCAGCCTTAAAAAGTCAGGCTGTCCTTTCGAGTTTAAACACTTTGACGAATCGCCATGACCAACCCTTACCATTCCACAATTTCACCATGGCTCGACTTACCGACAAAGACAAAGAGGATATTGCCAGCTCGGTTTCAGCAGCTTTGCTTGCATCTCCTCTAGCTCTGTATGACGCTCTCGAGAACATGTCATCCTCCCCTGTTCCAGCGAGGTCAAAAGTGAAAAGACGACAGAATGGTGCCAAGTATAGTTTTACTATACGATTCTTCCCCATTTTGAGCAAGACTTTGCGCTTTTCTTTCGAAATGACTGCTGGAGCCGGCGGTTACTCCATAAGCCATTCATTGCATATGTCCGTAACAGTAAAAAGGGCCGACTCGCCAATTTTTCAAGCCTTGGACCATTGCCTAAATGCCATGTCTACAAGAGTCTCGCATTCATCAGGGCCTCGATCCCACCGAATGAGAGACTTACATCAACACTCGCCTGTTCTTCTTGGTGCCTTGCATCAAATCCTGATGAGAGAATGGGCGGGTCTCGCAGTTAAGGACGAAGATGGCAAAACGCCATTTCAGGTATGATTATCTTCTTAATTTTATTTTTGGGGGTTGTAGGAAAGATGAGGCGTAAAATCTTCGAGGTTCTAAGTATTGATATTGTCTACACCAGGAGATAGTCCAGATCCTTACCCTCATGGAAGTAAGCGGGTTTGACCTTACGGACTATTTGCCTCTGTTCTGGTCGCTGTTTGAACGCACGCACCTGGATCTTTCCGAGAAGACAAATTTTCATGACTTCCGCATTTGTAATAAGTGAAGTTCTTCCTTAATTGATGACACAGAGTTACTGACTAGCCTGAAGTGGAAAACCCAGATAGCGATGAAAGATGGGACATGAGCCCCCAAGAGTATGTGTTGTGGAGTTTTTGCGATACCGAAGCTTCTTTTCGGGAGAATAGCCCTTTACTCCAATATATGCAAAGATTGAGCCCGGAAATAGAGCTAGGAGGTGACCCTACTCGTGGACGGAGGAAACTTGACCAAGATTTTCAATCGATCACCATACGAAAACAACATAGGTATCTTTGGGCTAAGCTTCTTAAAAGTCATCCTGATCTTATTGAACGTAAGTATCTTGATGCCATTAGATCTTGTTGCAAGTTATATGCGGCTAACAGTGTATTCTAGAATTCTATGACCCAAGTGGCCTAGCTCATGCTATCATTAACCGGTGCTCCAAGAGTCTGCCGTCTTGCTTTCAGCTTTGGATAGCGATGCGGACGACGTCAAGCAGAGAAGAGAGCCACCTGGTTCATCTAAACTTCTTCAAAAAATCCTACCATCAAGTCGAAGTTTCAATCTCGCCGTGCGAGCTGGCGGTAGGCTGGACCGAAGGGATGCATCTTCTTATTAGAGCTGGGGCATCTCTAAGTGAGGCCATTGCTACTGCGATCGAGTTCGACGATTTCGATTCCCTCAACATGTTTCTAGATATGGATTATATCTATGCCGCAACCTCAGAGGACATCCTCGAAGCTTTCGAAAAAGGCACTTTTAGCATAAGCCTCACTGGCTGTAAGACATCAATGGAGGCCTTGAAAACTCGACGAATGAGGCTCTCCCGGCTTGCGTTGCAAAATCTTTCGGATTCTGAGCTAAGAGAACTTCGTTGTACAGAAGATGTGCTTCTTGATAGCAAGGCTTTTGATGTGTGCAAGACTCTGTTGAGCAAAGGAATCGAAATACACAAAGCACTGATAGTTACAACGGACGAGCCAATATACCACCGCCATTCATTCATCAAAAATTTTAAAAATGTTACCGGCCTAAACGAATTTTTCTTTGAAAATGGCTTCCGAGAAATTGATGCGGAATATCTATCGTTAACTCCAATACAAACAATTTCGACTTGGAGACCCGCGTTGATCGATTGGTTTGTATCGAAAGGCGCCACTCCGCGAATTTCACTACTTGGAAATAGCCATGGCTCTAAGGCACTGAATGCGGCTTACATGTTCGCCAAGTGGATGTTCTTTCACCATGAGGATAGATCTCTGCCCCTTAGCAATTGGCGGTGCATTGATTTAGAGAGCACTGCACTCTCTATTCTACGGACATGGGCTCAAGAGCATAACTTGGCCGTGAAAGATAATTGCAGGTGCTTTTGCTCACTACACGGATGCAGTGCAGTCCGGGGTTTTGCTCAACGGTACGTTCGGTCCCCAAGGTGGGTTACAGATAAGACTCTGTCGCAATGGTGCGAGGCTACAAGCTGCTCGTCTCAAGAAATTAAAGCCTTGTACGAAGATTACTGCCGGTTGCAATTCTTTGAGCGGCTGCAGATGGTGCATACATGCCTTCACAATCGTGACTTCCATGAGACGCAATACCTTCGGACTCAATTTGAAATAGACGAAATTCAGAAAGAAGATGAGATAGCAAGAGGTCAGCTTGAGTTGCTTATGGAGGCATACAAAACATCTCTCGATGTTGACCTTCCGCCATCGCCAACCCTGACTGATTACTCTCAACACTTGAAGAAATGGTGGGAGGAGTTAGATATCATTCTTCCCGAAGTTGATGAACATTATCAGGAGGAAGACTCGTATTGGCGTGACCGTTGCCGTTGGTATAGCCGTGAAGCACAGGTCCTCGAAGCACTCTTGAGTGCTGGCTACATTGAAAAGAAGGGATTGAAAACAAAAACGTCCAGCGGGTATTCAAGCGAGATCGATCCTGACACGGAGTCTAGCGAATACATCATCCCGGACTTCTCAGACGTGATCAGACGCCATTTTGCACACTATCTCGATGGAGCGACTGGACACCACTATACACGCGACTGTGTTGAGAGATTGAAACCCGCACGGATGCAGAAAACGATGCGAGATCAAGTTTGCGCGGGCTCCCGAACCAAATGCGGATTGCGACGAGTGCAACAACCCGGGCTTATCCCACGGAGTCGGATTAGACCTCGTACATCGAATAAACGAAGAGAGGAATGAGAGAGCTGCAATGGGTTTTGAACTTTCAGCTGTTCAAATGCTACGACTCTGCTTCTGTTACATTATTAATGTACAAGTGAAATTTATCTTCGTCAATATCACAATGTATATTTCTTCAGCTTCGAATTGAGCAAACCCAAAGGTATCCGTCTTGATATCTCATTAACCACGATGCTGTTTATTATCATCATTTGATGAGACGGCATCTATATTTGCGCTGCGTCTCTCTCGATCCTGCTGCTGTTTACATTCTCAGCTCTTATTCGTTTCAAAAGCACGAAGAAGGTCGTCGTATTTCAAATCTAGAAGGTGAGCTTACAGCACTTCGCCGAGCTTCATTTATAGAAGAACGCGTGTAGCTATGTTCACAAGGTAGTTTAGCTTCATACAAGCTGAGACGCCAATGGGCTTTAGGGGTTGCATTTACGCAAACAGAACGCAGGCCATTGTGAATGCCGCAGCGGGAGCCATGATGGTCTGAGATAGCAATAATTAGCAAGTATACTTCATATCAGATCAAGATATACAATGACATGATTTTATCTCCAAAGTAGCAATGATGACTACCTAAGAGAAGGACTCACCCTTGGTGTGATGCTCCCTCTGGGCGCCATGGTGGCGGTATGGACCGAGCGTTGTGAAAATTCAGGATTGGCGCAGATTGGTATATCAGAAGTAAAGAAAGCGCTTTATCTTGACATTATAACCATGAAATTTTCAGCAGGCATTTCATAGTTACTCATTGCCTACTTGCAGAGAGTGAGGCGAGGTAATGATCAATACCACATTGAAGAATGGATGAAGAAAATACCCACGGACCGCCGTCAGGCTCTTGGAGGCTTTTTTACTGCTGCCACCTTCTGGTCCCACCAACAGGGTTCCCTGCCAGAACCTGTGATAACAATCTTCACACTCCCGAGGCTTTGATCCTCTTCCGATCCCCAGAGGATCACGGAGATAGTGCTTTCTAGCAAGAACAAGGCGTCAACATGGCCAGCCATACCATACACAGGCTACCTTAGCACGGCGCACACTATTTTGATGATTATAAGACACTCTACAGAAAGCTGGTCTCGGCTTATTAAGTATAGATAAAAACGGAGCAAATCAATCTTTTGATATATCTGGAATGGAGAAGGTATAATGGCCACATTCGAAGCCTCTCTTTATGTTTTTGTAAGCTTCAGTGTCTTAGCCAATAGGCAAATTCCTGTTTGCATTACCTCAGCCCAGCCGCTCAGTCTCCTGCGACACTGCCTTGTATTTGCTGCTCTGTATTGGGTTATTCTAAGATACGAGCAATTGATTTGCCCATTTAAAGGAGATAACCATGAATCTCTCTTTTAGACTATTTGAATGTATTCTTGTAGGCAGCAACTGTGATGAAAGATGTCATGTACTATGGACTTGTAAATTGCAATGCAAAAACATCGAAGAAGTGTTTGGCGGGATCCATTGAGAAGGGACGGACCACGGAGCTTATTACGTACCTCCTGTTTATAGAGGGGTTTGGTTCCTGACTACCAGCGGTGCCACACGGCCTAGACGCCGCTAGGAAGTTGCAACGTGTGTAATACGGCATTGTTCTTTGTGCTTTAAACCCACCTGTTAACCAAGAGCATTTCTTTGCTCATTCCAGGAAATTAATACTTAATCTACACATCACCGACTCCTAGTGCCAGAGCTCGCTTAAGTACAAAACAGCCATGGAATCACACTGAAAGAAACGAGCCGATCCTACATCTTTGAGCCTCCCTTAGTAATCACCAATATGTCAACGAACGCGCTGTCCCTCCTGGGATGGATGTTCCTCCCCAGCGTGAGCCTACCTATCCCTCTCAAACCCTTCCCTCTCTCTGGCTGCCTCCATTACCTGACACACAAAAACAGCTCGTATCAGGCTGGGTCCAATCCATCTACTACGGCCTAACGATCCGTGCCGGCGACCCCCGCCCCCCTCCCCAAAGCGCCCGCTTCCAACAACATCGGCGACGCATCCACACCCTCGTCATCGTCATCTACCTCCTCTACACCATCTACGAAGCCGACTGGGAACTGCGGCGGGCGGGCACCTTCTACGGGGACTTGGGCGTACCCTTCGGCGCCAGCGAGCGCGACATCAAGAGCCGGTTTCGCCGACTCGCGGCTCTACATCACCCTGATAAAGTATCACACAACGATGGAGGAGCTGGGGCAGGAAATGGAGGTGGAGGAGTAGGTAGTGGAAGCGAATCTTTCTTCATCCACCTCAAGCTCGCCTCCGACACCCTAACCGACGCCGCAAAGCGCTTCGCCTACGAGCGTTTCGGGGCCGACGTCACGACCAATGGGTGGCGGAACTGCGCCAGCGTTAAAGACTACGTCGTGCAAGGATTACAAACGCAAGTCCTGCCGCACTACGCCGTCGCCGCTGCGGGACTGTACGGGCTCGGGTTCCTAGGATATCTCGAGACGGGCCGGTACTGGCGGTGGGTCAGTCTTGTTGTTCTCTGCGCGTTCGAGGCACATGCCGTGACGAGGCCGAAGTTCCCTTTCGTTATCGAGTCGATTGTCAACCCGCTCATTACGCGTCTTTCGCCGGGACATCCACCTTATCTGCCGTTTCAGGCTGTTGCGCTCGCCCGCCGGATTATCATCACTATATACATCGCCATCGGACAGTTAGGACCCATATGGCAGGCTCAGCAGGCGAGGGAAGCCGCTGCCGGGCAGGAGGCCCTCGCGAAGGGTCTCGAGCGGCTTGAGGCCACGGTTAAGTCCCTGGACGTCGATGCTACGAGACTGATGGACCTTGAGATGGCGCCCTTTGTCAACGACCCCGAGGTCGTCCGCGATTTGCGTTCGAAACTCAAGGAGTGGCTTGTGCAGAATACCATCCGTGCTGATCCCATGGTTCGCGACGCGCTTGGGAGATCGCTGCAGAAGCGGAGAGTGGATGCGCCGGCCGGGGCGAGGGGTACGAGATGAATCGTGAACGGAAAATAAAGACAAAATGAAATGAGATCAACCTAAAAATAGGGAAACACCTATAGATGAGAGCAAGTTCTAGATATTGGCGTGACGCATACCCTTAATAGGGTCAAGTAGAGACGCCTTGTAAGAAATCATCGTGATACCCATTAGCTCAGGCAACGAAGATGATCATGTATACATTCATCATGACCAACTCTTCCCATCAATGCGGGTATTGATATTTTGGAATTGAAACACAAACAATAGATAGCAAGCCGTTTTTCTCTTCGTGTTCACCCGACCGATGCTATGCAGTTCGAAACCCAGTTGATATACCATGCCTTCTATATTTACAAAGTAGAAATTCCAATCTAATTTGATCAACAAGTAAATGTTTTCTCTTAAATAAGGAACAAGAAACAACTTGTCTGGTTATAGTCGCGATCTCCCCCGAGTCTCGATCGGGATCAGCACCATCGCGACGAAAGAAGAGAGGATGAGCGCCGCGGAGAGGTAGATAGGAGCAGAGGTGCCGTCGCCAGGGATATTTGCAGCTAGGATAGGTGCGATCAAACCCGTAACGCGGTTCAAGAAGCTCGCGACGCCTGTGCCAGCACCTCGCACAGGGGCGGGGAAGACCTCTGGGGTAAAGGCGTATAGGACGCCGTACATGATATTCTGGCAGAATGACTCGATGGATGTGAAGAAGAGCTGCCAGTTTGGAGTCGTGCCGAACGCGACGAAGAAGTACAAGAAGATAGCCGATATAAGCGTCGATCCAGCGAGCGTCCCCTTGCGTCCGAGGAAAGGAGACTTATTGTCAACCAGATAGGCCGCGAGCAGGCTACCAGGGACTCCAACGATGGAGATGATGGCATAGTTCCGGTATGTCGTAGCCGATGCAGCGGTAGATCCGCTGCCCTCGCCGGTACTAACTGAGACTTCGGCGCCGCCGTGGGATAGATACTGCGGGAGGAAAGCGTTGAAAAGGGGATAGCCCATGCCAATCGATGCCCAGCAAAACCAGATGAGTCCCGTCGTGAGACCGAGCTTGCGGTGCTGGAATAGGGGCTTCATACGCCGAAATGAGAACGAGCTAATCTTCTGGAGAAACACGCTTCCGGCAGAAACTCGGGTTGGTGCGCTGCGCTCGATGTCGTCACTGTCAACGACGGCGCCCAGGATCTCTTCCGTGAGCCATGTCTTTTTGCCATTGCGATAAGCTACACCATGGACTACGGCAACTGCTTCTGTCTGTCGACCTTGGGAGAGCAAGAATTTGGGCGACTCGAAGAGGTGGAAGAGCGCGAAGCGGATGAGGAACATGACGAAGGTAATCATGCCGACGGTCGCAATGAAAAGCCTCCATCCTTGATCGACAGGCCACTTAGTAATGAAGTACCACGCAAACACAGACGCCACAAGCTGACCGACCGGCCACCATACGGACAATAGAGTCAAGAGTGAGCTCGAGGCATCTGGTAAGAACTCGAGGAAGAGAGCCCCGTCGACAGGAAGGTTACCGCCTACTCCCGTGCCCATCAGTGCGAATAAAATGCACACGATGGGCCAGTTAGGTGCGACTACCGCTAATGTGCCGAAGATACTGGTGATCAGCAAAGTGAGGTTGAAGGCGATCCGTCTGCCCATGATATCGGCGCCCATTCCCCAGACCGCGCTGCCCAAGCTCAGTCCGACGTATAAGGAGCTGGTGGTGTATCTGACGGTTTTCTCTGAGACACCGAATTCTTCGGATAATGATGGAAGAGTTAATGAAACTCCCTAGTAGTGATAAAGTGAGACATGGCTTCAAGACAATGATGAAAAATATGGGCTGCTATTGGCACTTTACCTGCATCCAAAGACTATTGAAAATTGAGTCAGTTTTCAAAGACATAGATCTAGATGGATGATGTCAGATGGTTGTGGACTCACTTATCTGCAAACCAACCGAAGCCGCATAAAATGAAAAGATGCCAATTGTATCGACCCATTCCGATGTCTTGTATAGCTTTATTGATGAGTTTGGATTTCACTATATGTTCAAGTCAGTCGAAATGCCGTGAGAAAGTCTAGGTCCAGAGCCGTGTTGAGCTCGACGACTTTCTCATACTCACATTCATATTCTGTCCATCTCCTCCCAGGCTCGCCCCTTCTCACGTCTCTTCGAAGACCCTCAATGGTGTACTCGGCAGCATCCATCTGTAACATGCCCGTGCCCTCATTATCGCCATGCTTAGAGGAGGCACCGAGTTCAGTCTCCTCGTCGTCATCGTATTGACCGTTGCCATAGCCATCTCTGGCCTCCTCTTCAAACTCGGTCTTGCCACATCTGGCGGAATGACTGTGAAGATGCGCCTCTTCAAGTGGGATCAGCACGCCCACGTAATTCTGGACGGACTCGCGCCGAGAGAAACGGGAGGTGATGAAGTTCATCTTTTACAGACAGTAAGGTTTACCGGCGTTTTGACGAGGTTTGCGTCTTAACTAGCAGCCCATTTGCGGCTGACCCGCTAACTCACTGCCCCTTTGTGTCGGAGAAATTTGATCATCAAAGAAGCATCCGGGGAGGGAGATATTGCCAAAATGCAAAGGTTTCGATTTATCCAGACGGCCCCTGATGGCTCACGGGATGAGAGAAAGACACAAAATGCGTTCTTTGTTGGCCACGTGCGTACGTAATGATGGGAAAAAGTGAAACCCCTGCGTGCCCGTATTGCAGGATTCCCCGGATTTTCTACCCAAGGGCCCACAGTTGGTGGCTCAAGCAGTCTAGCGCTAGTGAAAATAACGGTGATCTTAAAAACGCTATGTGGAATCAAATTGGGCGACCTCCTGCTAGTTGAGCTCTTCATGAAGACAGAGCTTCTTCTGCATAAACTGAGAAGTTTTGTTGACTTAAGCTCTAGAAGTTGGGAGGAATGGGATGTTGTTGCGTGACTTTTAGAAAGAAACTGTCATCACATGTGCCACATTTCAGTGTAATTAGGGGTCTGATGATCTTTATCACCTGCGCCACACCACTGAGCGGTAGTGGGGGTTACAGTGAAGTGGGGGTTATAGCACTGTCTCTTCGTATTAAGTGATGATTGACTTGGAACATCAATCAAATGCCTACTCACCCGCGAATCCATCATCGCCAGCCTCATCAACAGGTGTAGCAACCTCCAAATAATGAAAGACCATCTATCAGACTATGTCCTATGAGTGCCTACAAACCCCAGAAAGGTTTGCCTATCCATCAACATGGCATAAGCACTTGCCTTGGTGAACGTGTGGCTTTGAACGGAAAATTGCATCATGACAAAAGCACGTCGCATACGAAAAGATTCTCGCCAAGGAGGAACTGACGTGGCTCCTTGCATCTTGCTTCTCCGCCGGGTACCAAAACCAGGATAGGATCGCCGAATACAAACCGGTTCAAAACTTCACCCTTCACGGCAGTCTCAGTACTCGAAATGTTTGCGGGTATGACTAAGGGACAATACAAAGAACTTCACCTTAGTTTCGGCATGGACGATTGAGACTCTAATATTTTTAGCTGCGGCAATACGAATCTTCATGCTACAGCTCTGAGCAGCATCATTACGTATATGTATGTAGAGATGGGAGGTAGTTGCAAACAAAGTGCTTCCGCAATTACAGAGCGCCTCAGCCTCTTGATACATAACTATAAGTATTTGTGATCTTCGCCAGCTTAAATCTTCATCTTTAATTGACCAGGCTGTCCTCACACTTCTACACACATAGAAGCATTTCAAGTCTGAGTATCTCTCTGCTGCAAATCCTCCTTTCACATCCAATTACCTGGAGATATAGGTTTACACGGATAATACTGCTGCTGTTAAAACACGTCTCTTGCTCGGTCGGTATTAGGATGAAAACAGATAACAAGCCAGAGTATGGACCGTTGCATAGGTACCTAAGCTTGCTCTTCCGCTACCTTTTCTTCACAGAGTGATGCCTTCCTTTGATGAAATTTGCAATACCTTCTCCTAGTATCCAGCTCTTCGGTCCAAGAACCTGCTCATTGATGAATGGTCCAGTAGCTTGTTATCTTTCGTGTGGGATCTCTGGCAATGCTGGAAACCCTTTCCACATGACAGACTTGAAATTGCTCTCAGCGTTCTCGAGAAGGCTGACAGTATCAACAGTTATCTTCTGGAGACGCACTTGGTTTTTGTCAACCAGCTTCGCTCGGACATAGGGGAGAATAGCGAATCGAATGATTATCCCGAGGAATGTATTACGCTGGCCCTTCCCACCTGGGTTCTGCTTTCGGGACCAGTGCTGATCACCTGTCAGCCTCCACTTGGTTGGCCAGGCTTGTTGTGCCTTCCGCCATGTTCGAGATACCTGCTTGTCAAAGTAGTCCAGAAGCTTGACAAGCTTTGCCCCCTGCCCATCCTGGGCCTCAACCTGCCCGGCATACCATAGCATTCTGTATATTACAACCCATAAAGCCATGTGGGAGTAGTCTGGTATCTTCGTTCGGCCTCTAGTGTTTAGAGCCTCGGCCTTAGCAAGGACCATGTACGGGTCAAAAGGCAACTCGGTGGAAGAACATATTCTTTGATACACCTCGGACCGTACTTGCCCAGTCACGTGCTATGCGATGTAGGAATGAAACAGAGTCACCGGTGATTTCAAGTATGCCGTTCGTTTTTGTGGCTAGGCGACGTTTCAATGCAGCGTGTGCAGTGTACATTGTGTCGTTGGGTAGTTTTGTCACATCGATTCTAGTCGACTCAGATTCGTCAACAAGCCAAAGGGTATACCGCTCCGCAGGCCACTAGGCGGTGATGACTGTCTGTATCATTCGAGAGCCATCATGTCGATGTTTCGGTAAAATGGAGCTCCATATCACATCGTACAGAGATGATAGGTCCTTTGGAAGCCTTTCGATTATCCACTGAAGATCTGATAGCCGAGCGCCTTCGGACAATGGATCTACTAATGCTTCCACGGCCAATGCAACTCAGAGAAGCACTCCTTCAGACTCCCTGATAACCTTCTCGGCTAAGGCCGACATCTCAGCCGGGTATATTCGCGCGATCTCTTCAAATCCTCTATTGTCGTTGAGCTTGCCGTTTACAAACTTCGTAATGTCGTCATTCGTGAGGAGATGAATCTGTACCATAGAGAAACGGTGGAATGCATCATTGAACTCAGTCCATGGCCGGCTCGCGATGCAGAATTTAAGCGAATTTCCGGCCTTTGATGCCAATCTCTGAACGAGGTCGGCTATTGCAGCAGGCGAGACATCAAACTCATCAAGTCCATCAATAAACAGTCCGATCTTCAGGGCCGTGCCACACTCCGCCAAAAGTAAGCTGAATGACTCTTCCACCTCCCAAGACTCCCAACAGGAGAAGCGCTTGGTCCCCCCAATGGCGTAGGCTAAGGTCCATCGCCGAGGCATGATGATAGAAAGAAGTTCTGGATCAATATGTCTTCTAGTCTTTGATGGCATGCCAAATCAAGGTTTCGTTCCTAAAAGCTTGATACAGACATGCAGCGAGAATGAGATTGACACTAGGTCTGGCGCTAAACCGCCAACCTATACGTAGTATATGTCCGATTCAATCTGATGGAGAGATCAAAAACGTCCGAATTCTGTCAGAGCGAGTGTGGATATACATAGCGAAAGTGAGCAGAGAGCCAGCACATACACTCTCTAATATACAACAAAAAGTATCGAGGTCGATCCACGACCGAAGCGAATGTATCTCTATGCCAAATAAAACAACAAATCTCCAAACCGCTTCATCTTTCTTCATTCGAAGAAAGAAACCATCAACTTTTATCGAATCGAAGTAGAAAAAGGGACTTCCAAGTTCTTCTCGCCACTTTGAGCGACATAAAATGTCAACACCAAGCACTGCACTGCACTGCACTCTCACACATCTCTACAGCTGGAAGGTGACAGTCCGTCTGAGCCCCAGTGGTTCGCCCCTATCCCCAACATCATCACCATCATTCCCCTCATCCGACTCCCCCATGATCTCCGTCACGGTACCCAGGGGTTCGCCGCGCAGCATGGGATCAAAATATTCTTCCGCTTCGGCAGCCTTCATCTCAGCCGGCGACGGCCCACATCCATCACGCTCAACCAGATAGTGAAACGTCTCGCCGTCGCCTGTTCCGCCTCCAGTGCTACTGTATCCAGAGTCCGAGCCGCCAGAGAGACTGTTACTCTTGGCGCGAGCCCGCGCCCCCTTTTTAGACTTCATCGCCGGCGCAGACATATTGGTGATAGGCGGGGGACTAGAAACCGCAACAGCTGGGTACCCTCCAATCCCAGCCGAGGGCGTGCCGCCGACTCCAGATGCGTATATTCCGGAGATGGAGGTCTTAGGCTGCGTCATTATGCCAAAGCGATGAGCCGGGCCCTCGCGACGGGAGACGCCGTTTCCGTTACCGTTGTTGCACCACCATCGGCGCTGGGCCTCGTACCCGGCGTAACTAGACGATCGCACGAGACCGGGCCGTGGTGGTATCGTCTCAGAGGACGGGGAACAAGCGGATGTGTTCTCTTTCTTGTTGCTGTTACGCCCCCAATACAAGCCGCCCGTGAGCTCGTTCCACCGCCGGCAGAGCCCACCGTGTGCGCGATCGAGCCGCTCGTAATACCATGTTGCATCTGGGTCCTCGGCAGCACGCCCATCCATGCTGCTCGGTGGAGGGAGCGGGTCGGAGCGTGAGTGCGGACGGGAGGGAGAGCGGGAGTGGTTAGGAGAGGTGCTGCCGTTTCTCCGGCTACCAGGGCCATCGGCGGACAAGAGGTTTTTGTTGTCGCTATTCTTCTTAACGCGCTGTGAGAGTCCTAGTTGGGACTCCCACCAGCCCTTGTCCTTTGAGCCGCAGCGATTAACGTCGCAAAGGGCTTCTTCTACTATCTGCTCCTGTCGGGGCGAGAGCTGGATCACAGGCTCTGAGGGCACGGGAGCAGGGGCGTTAATCTCCGGTTTCAAGGTGGTCAATTTGACAAGAGAGAAAGAGGAGGTAGAAGAAGAGGGCGACGGGGTTTTGGCATCATCAGTGGTGATGTGGGGGTTTGAGGAGCATTGCGCGGCCTCGTGGTTGATGAGGGCAGCCGCATCGCGAGCGTCTCTGTCCTTCTTGATTGGGTTCGAGCGCAAGCCGCTCGAGTCCAGTTTGAAGACAATCAGATCTGTCAACGAGATGTACGGTAGCTCGCCGTATGGGATCTCGTGCAAAGGAAGAGCTGATTGGGGTAGATAAGGCGACTAAATGAGCAGTTTTCGTTAATAAAGTGTTCATGATAGGTATTTATTACTAGACATTGAACATATTGAACCACAAGGAGCAGTCATGGTGGATCATAGTGAAAGGGGAAGCTTACCAACCATTCCGGACTGATGTCAACCTGGATATCCCACCCGCTAGAACTCTGATAGTACAGGATTTGCTGGCGCTGAATGAATGGAGAGCCCGGGCGATCTAGTAGCTTTTTCTTCACCGAACTTGGAGATGTTGAGATGTTGGTGAGAAAGTTGATTTTCTTGATTAGGCGTCAGCATAAATGACATATTCCGAGGAAGTGCTTATGGACATCGGGGAAAGGTTCAAGGACTCACATTTGTTGGTCGATAATCACGGAGATAATGCCATAATGCCAGTCCACCGATCACTGCAAGCTTGGTATGTCCGAGTTCGGGCATCTGCTTCATGATTTGAATAACATTGCAAGCAGCATCTTCTAACTCCTCAAAGTGAGGTGCCATTGTGTGAAACACGTTATGACGACGACTGGTGTGATTGGAAGATCCCAAAATGAACGAGAGCAACGTAATGGCAACGAGAGATGGGGATGTGCGGATATACGCGGCCAGCACGTCTTGTATACTATAATCAAGAAGGCGCGGGCGTTCTCAGAACGCTGTTGATAAGGAGTGAGTAAAAGGAGCGAATGTAGTCCAAAAGGACAGGATTGAGGTTGGTAGGTTGAACTCCAAGAGTCCATACGCCCCTTATTCAGGGGTTGGGAGTTTACTCACTTCTTATAATGAGTGCTTCGATTAGTGACCACAGCCTAACCTTAACATCACCACTTTCGATCCCTGTCTAATTTCCCCGATATACTACCTGGATAACAAGGAAGTATTTCGACAGAGTCCCGAAGCTTGGCATCGGCCACGAGGATGATTCATGTAGATCAAAGTGGTGGCGATAGTGAAAGGTCTCGATGGGAGTTGGATCGATATTTCAAGTGTCATAGACTCCTCGATCGTTCAGATGCAAACGACGGGATCTAGAGTATGATGTTTCAGCGAACAGCCTAGACGCCTATTTTACCCAATCACAACATACAATGTTCTTTCGACAGTATCGTGGTATTGAGATGGTGTGGTACTAAATCCTCGTTAACCCCCTCTAATATATATGGCGTTGACGAAGTGTTTCGGAATGTCCACGCTACCTTTAGCTGCGGTCCACCTGCCGATGAGTATAGTTAATTATGAGGAATATTTCCAAGCCGGACGCTTTGAACCGTGGATAAGGCTGACGCTAAATATGAATCAACCCGCCTCTGGACATGAGTCGGTGTTGATCTGCCGGCGCTTCAGTCCGGGGACCGTCGACCATTTGAAACGCCGCTCGATACACCTAGTACGAACTTGGTTTTTAGAAGTGATATGAGTAATGAACATAAAATATTACTGTAAAAAGGTCTGTGAAATTCTCGCAGACCTTTTTACAGCATAGGGGATGGTTTGTATAAGTGTGAGCACGATTGATTTACGAAGCATTTTTAACCCCAAGAGTACGAGAAAGATATACCGAGACGTTTATAGTATTTTCATTATAGTTTGACAAGGAAGACTCATAGCACCTTCGAGTCTACCATTTACGGAAAGTATCAATCACACACTCCAGCGCCGACGGCCATGATAAACCTAAGGCTTTCTAGAGACCAGACAGCTCCAATAGAAAATATTCGATCTGTCCCGGATTTGAAATTTGATCACAAGGGCTTCTAGAAGAATTCCATGAGCGGAGGCGTGTTGGTAGCATGTCAACTCCAATCACACCCACCCTCGAGTCAAACTCTATTGTCCTGGAGTCCACAGCGATGCCACATGAACACACGCGCGTGGCCTTGGCATTTGGCCGTGCGTTTTTTTCTTTTTCTTTGTTCTATAGAGACTCAGTACAGGCCCCATTCTCATGATGCAGGTTTGTTCTGCAAATATCACTGGAAAAATTGAGGCCCACCTGAATATGAGGTGGGAAGAGGTGGAAAATATGCGGATAATCACTTGACGCAGAATTGTCTAGAACGCCGAGTCTCCTCAAATCTCTGACGACTCTTGCAATTGGCCAAGACCAAGTTCTTGGCCGCAAATAGTGAAATAGTGGTCTCTTGCCGTTCTGAACGACAGGCATTCATCTGCAATGACTCGCATTCTTGCGGGCACCATTGTGCTTGATTCATGTACAGTATCGCTATTCTCCTGGGATACATAGATATTGATGAAACCATGCTTTTTGTATTACACATCGATCTCGGACAACTGATTAGTCCAGTGTGCATACTGCTCCTATGTCATTCCTGAGAAGTCGCCTTCTCAGAGTGTGGTTTTGCCTCAACTTTTTACTCACCTGATGTATCCTTTCCATCCCTTAGTTTTAATTATAACAAGCTATCTCAAGCCGTGTCTTCATAAAAATCCCGAATGAATCTAACGATCCGGATTAAAAGCCGCTGCTTTGGAAATTGTATCAATATATGTGACTAGCAAGCCTATGCACACGGTTGTGGCCCCTGTCTTAATATCTCGTGGATCGAGAGCAGGGAATCCATTGCGGCCCCGTTAAACTGCACTGGCCGTGGTCCAAAGGTCTCCACCTCCCCGGACGACGGCGTGCTCGTAGTCGTGGGTGGTGTGGTATGTGGTGGAGCGCCGCTTGAAGGGCCCGATGACGAGTTGGAGGTCGAAAATCGAGGGCTCGAGGATTTTCCATCGAATGCAATCCCAGCCCATTTGGGCCGCTTCCAAAATTTAAGTCGTGCGGTATGGGTTCTTCTGTAACGCTCAAGTCGAGAGCGATGATACGAAGCTATGGGACCGATGATCAGTAAAATGCGCAGGTATGGCAATGTTCTAGAAGTTAACACAATCTCTGAACAGAGGTCTAGTTCAGGAAAAGGGTGGAATGACATAGCTTTCCGCACCACTTACAAAATATTTTCCACTATAACAACACTCCTTCGTCATCGCCATCATTCCCATCCTCCGCTCCGTCGTCCCAGTCGACCTCACTTGCTAGAGCTTCGGCCTTTCTCTGGACCTCAGCTAGACCACTTAACTCGGCAACGTAGTCTTTGTCTTCCAATGCTCGCTTCACGAACTCCCACCCTTCATTGCGATATGCCGAGAGGATCGGAGGACTGCATGCGCTGCAGCACGGGTAAGACTCTCCTTTGATCACAAGGTTCTGAAATCTGTTCAAAAACCCACGGATCTGATGAGGGACAATGCCTAGAGCATGTTCATCATTCTGGTTGTCCATCGAGGCACCTGTTGCAGGGGCAGGAGCATGATGTCGCAAGGGGTGCTGCAACAGACTAGTCAAAAGCTCAACGAGCAAGGCAGAAGCAATGGCAGCGATGCCCGGTCGTGTGACAGTACATTGTTGGTCAAGTGTCAAATCTTTCTGCGACTATTTTGACGGTGTTAGACAATATATCAGTTGTAGGAAGGGATTGTTCTTACGTCACCAGGCGCAACTACATCATTGCAGAAGTAGCAGCCTAGAGTATCTTTGCTCCCATCTTTGGGTTCGGCGCCGTGTCGCATGACCACGTAAGTGTCGAAGCCCAATGCGGCATTCATGACAATTTTCCCCGTAGCTTTGCCCATCAAGGTGGGGAGCCACCTCGATTCGCGACTGTCCATGAGCAGAAAAATGGCATCGTGCTCATCGATGAGAGATTTGAGCCTCTCGAAGCTATCTTGCGTCTTGTCTACAATCGGATGACCTAGCATTGGAACAGACAAAACCTCGCCGTGGCTTTCCACGCCAGGATAGATCTGTTTCAAAGCTTCCGCGGCCTTGAGTGCCTTTGGGGCTCCTCCATTAAGGCAGTCGTCATATACAAACAGCGGCTGGCGTACAGGGTTAGAGAACGAGACAGCGCCATAATCGATGAATGTGATCTTGCGAACACCCCATCCCATCAAATTCCTGGACACATAACTTCCAAGGGTTCCGGCGCCGAGAAGAAGACACTTTGTATTTTTGATGGCATCAAGATTGAGGTCGGGGGAAATTCGCCATTTCATCAGCTTCAAGTTAAGGTCGACAGATTGATCGGCCAGACGAGCGGGGTCCATTGACTCTGCCAAACTGACTGATCTTGCAGTCAACTTATTTGCCTGGTTGCGCTCCCAGCCCGTAGGCTTTGGCATGGCAGATAGCACTAAATCGTCGTTCCCGACTTCCAGGGAAAGAGGCATAATGATACTACGGGCTTCATGCCGCCGCGATTGTACATCACGGTAACACAAAACCTGGACTTCTTTCAGCTGATACCTTTGTCTCACCAACATCAGCAAATTTCTCAATGGCCAAGCCGGATGTTCGTCATATGTTGACGGATCTACAAATGCCACATAGCGATCCTCCTTTGGAACCCCGACGAAAAAGTGATTCTCAAATTCACGTAAAGAACCAATCTCCCAGAGGTAGCCGATGTCTTCAGCAGAGTCGTCAATCGCAGTGGACCGCGATCGAACTTTCTTGGCTAAGAAAAAGCCGTATTCTCTACTGTCGACGCCATATCGCCAGGTCCCAACACGTTCGACCAAGGCAGTGGTTTCGGCCGCCGTCAGATGTTGGATTTCGCCCTCGCGCTTCCATGCGGGGTCAGATGGGAGAGTGGGAAAGCCGAACCAGTAGGTCATTCGGTATTTCTTCAGATCGGCGTATGAGAGGAGAACATATGACGCAAGCAGAGAGGGAACCGAATAAATTGTGCCGTCGTTGATGGCATCCCAAATCTAGAGACACCGTCAAGCCTTAGTTTTCGGCTCTTGCGAGACAAGGCAGAGGAGTCATTTTCGAGGGGACATACCTGGCTTGCAGCATTGTTGAGAACCTCGGCCTTGTCAACCTGCTTAAAAGCCTCTAACGTGTTGGTATTTCTGATGATGCCCTCAGCTCGCACTGCGTTCAACGGCACGCTGTAGTGTGGATAATCAGTACTGTGAGGCTTTGAGCAAAAGCAGGGCAATTGACAGCCTGATCTACCTTGTACTGGTAAGAGCGCTGGCCAAGACCTGCATCTTGACACTATTGTCGGGATCGGTACCCGGCCGGGGTTCGTATAGACCCAGAACCGGGCGTGCCGAGTCGCTCAGCTTGTCATGCTCGAGCTTAGAGGCAAACAGAGCCGAGTAGAAAGGCAGCTCGATCTCAGATGCAAACGGCGCAAATTTTACGGTGGCCATGGCGGCCAGATGCTCCACGCCAGAGGTATGTGACAGATCGTGAACGGATCGCGGTCGATCAGGAGGGGTGTATCAGATCGTTCTAGTCGTAGCAGCTATTCACGTTGTCTATGAGGACGAGGCTTCAAGTGATCGGAGCTTGCGTATTGGAACAGGAGGAAGGATAAGTGACGGGGATGCACGCGTAGGAAGTAGGGGGAGGGTATGTTTAAGAGATAGATAAGTAGGTGATGTCAAAGTGGGGGCTCATGGACATGGCGTTCGGTAAAGAGGTTAAACAATCTATTCAAATCCGAGCGAAGCAGAAGAACAGGAAATGCTTAATATTAATAGAAACGGGTTGATATTGAACAAGAGGCAACAGACAGGTGACATGTATCTGACTAATTGGGAACGGGAATCAAGGAGCGCCTGATTTCAGTCGTGATGGTCAGATGAGATGGGGGGATTTTGGGAGAAAGAGTCATCGCAGGCTGGGAATGCTCAGGTGAGCTGACCGTTAATGGCCTGAACTGTTGCAGCAACAGCTTCGGCACTTTGTCTTCTTCTGGCAGGATCAGACATGTGCTTTCATAGATATCTCTTCTTATGCAGGACGACAGCTGCACCTCAGCTCTAGGCAACTGCAGCGTTTGGGGTATCTTCAAGTTCGAGAAGGGAGGGGATGCACCTCCCTTGATTGCAGCTCCCTACAGCTGCCTCGACCCCGCCAGAGCTTGCACCAGTGGGGACGTCATCGCATGTTGTATCCCGGTTCCTTCCGCCAGCCTAAATCTGGCTAGATCATTCGTTAATCGCCTATGTCCTAGTTTCCTGGATTTAATGTTCATGTACCGAGTAAGGCGGCTATTGAGATGCAAACGAGGCCATGCTGAAGTTGAAGCCAGGCCATCGAGTCCACAACACGCGAACCTGACATTTGACGTGTCTCGTGAGCATTGGCTCAGTGTGGATGAGGCTCTGTGATGGGTGTAAGTCGAGCATAAAGTCGTTTCGTCCTGCAATCTGTTGCTAACATTAGGTACCTAGGTCGGTTTGTTCAGGCTACCCCATTGTTTTGAGCGATCACGCCTCTGTGTAATCTAATCCAAAGGCTGTTTTTCAGGGTCCCGGGATTTGTATACACTCGAGCATTCCTTGATACACTCATCCGAGCAAGATGTTGATTGGAATTTGTGGTTGTAAGAAATCCTCTAGCCTCTCTTTCATATTGCAAGCTTACTCATACGACAGCAAAATGTGCCGGCAAAAAAACGGTAGCACAATTCCTAATCGAGCATCATGGCTTCAAGATGTTACGTTTAAAGGACAGTTTCAAAATCCGTGTAGCAAATGTGCCCCTTAAACTAGAATACCAAGATCTATTCAACGGATGTGAGGGAGTTCGCAGTATCAGTGCAGATAAAGCATCTGACGGTCATTTGCATGTCACCTTCGATTTCAGAGATTACAACCTAGCCGAGGCAGCTTTCGCGAAGAAAAACGGTGTTGAATTTGGAGGGCAAGTCTGGAACCTGGAACGCAGGTATCATCAAAGGATTCCTCCCAATATATCAACAGAGACGAGCAATGCAAAGAAATCAGAAGAAGCAGCGCCAGGAGCCGTCCCAGCTGCGCATTGGTTCCAAATTGCCGATGACCTAGTAGACTTCGTTACGAAGCACTGGCTCTCACGCTGGGTGACGACAGACATCCACACAGAGTCCATTCTCGACGCGCTTTCCCGTCGCCCTTTCTTCATCCTCATAAGTGTCGACGCTCCCCTCACAACGCGCTGGAAGCGTTACTGCAAGCGCAATCCGAACACCCCCCTAGAAGACTTCGTTACAGAATCAGATAACCATCTCTACCACTCCACTACCGGCGTTCTGCCCTTAATGTCACGAGCTGCAATCCGGCTCCTCAACACCTCGACCTCTCTGGCACACCTGTACGCGACCCTCAGCAAACTCGACCTCACAGACGGTGACCGCCTTCGTCCTGGCTGGGACACGTATTTCATGGCACTCGCATCCCTCGCCGCGCAGCGCTGCAACTGCATGAAGCGTGCCGTCGGCTGCGTTTTAGTCGACAGCAAGCGCCGAGTTATATCAACAGGGTACAACGGAACGCCACGACATCTCACAAATTGCATGGACGGCGGTTGTCCACGATGTAATTCAGGGGATGCCTCGAGCGGGGTCTCGCTCGCGACTTGTCTATGTCTGCATGCCGAAGAGAACGCGCTGCTCGAGGCCGGGCGCGAGAGAATCCGAGAAGGTAGCGTCCTTTATTGCAATACTTGCCCCTGCCTCACGTGCAGTATCAAGATCGTGCAAGTCGGTATCAGTGAGGTCGTCTATAGCCAGGGGTATAGCATGGATCGCGAGACGGCAAGGATCTTTATGTCTGCTGGTGTCAAGTTGAGACAGTTCTCACCAGTACGTATCACATTCCATTTCCCTTTCCGCTACCTTAAACTGCTTTCTAATCGATACTCCAGCCCGCTGAAGGATTGATTCACTTAGGAAGGATAGAGAAAAATAGCTCCTGATGTTTAGCGCTTGATAGACAGTGGTATCATGTATGAATTGATCCAGGTAGAGAATATGGTTCACGTTGTTCATATGCACGTTGTGACATCTTGTCAACCCTGACTCCTTCACCGGTCGCGATATAAGTACTTAAGTATGCTTATTGACTCGTCTTGCAGCAGGGCCATCAATGATAGTAGTATCAAATTTACGAAGATACATAGGCGGGGCAAAAGTATTGGTTCAAAATGGTATAATTATTGACATTAGAGAAACTTAGAGTAAAGTACGCGGGGGTATTTGTGTTAAGACTGTTCCAGGTCCTCAAAGGATTAGGTGAATACTCCTCAACCACCGACATTCAAACCTGTCCTCTGCCAGAGACACCGTCACTCTCATTCCAAACGGAGGTCGGGAATGGGTGGTAGAGATTGAGCCGTAACATCAGTAGAGATCACCAGGCTACTTCGAGCAAGAACCGCCATCATATCTCTCTGATCACGACCCAACATGCGTTCAATATCGAGCCCGACCGACCCCATAGCTCATCTCCTGTCGTGTTTTTTCTTCATCTTTTAATGGCCGCCGGCCGCCAACTTCTTAGCCTTCCTCTTCTGTACGCACTTATGGATCCAGAGGGAAACAAGACCAATTCCGACAGTTCCCACAATGGCTGATGCACATGTCAGTATATATGATGGTTAATGATAGAAATCAGGCCAGGGAAGATGCCACTTCTCGTCAAAAGCGTAAGGAATAAATGGCACTGAGTGTGGATAGAACATAAAACCTACCAAAGACAACGATGACACCGGCTTCTCTCTGGGCGACTAACCAAACAGTCAGTACTCTTCGTCCATCCATTCCTGGCGCTTTATTCGATTCAAGTTCGAAGCATTTGCGCGAGTATCGTGGGAGGGCTGCTCACAGTTCTCGCGGGCGACGAGGACAGCGTCGCGAGCGACAATGGCGGTGTTGATGGCAGGCATGATGATGTCTAATTGTTACCCGTTAGTCTTCAGTTCCAAAGCAAATGGGCTGTAGTACGCAGGGTCGTGGGTTCGTCCAGACAAGATCGCGATCGAAATAAGTCCCGACGTCCTCGAGCGAAGGGCACGGTTCAATTGCACTTCCAATCGCGATTGTCCCTTTCAGAGCCAGATAAAATGTGGAAAGAACGAATTGGATGTGCTCGCACGCCAACAGCCACTAATGGTTGCACGCGTCTTCAACGATAGTGAGTCGAGGGATTTCCTTACCTGAGGCGGTATGTGCAATGTTGATATGCGTCGGAATTGAGTCGAGAGGACGAGAGGACGGAGAATCGAGCTTGCTCTATGAACAGCACGAGCCTTGGTTCGGATTGTATGGTTCGGGGTGAAATCTGCGCAAGGACAAGTGAGTTAAGAGGGAAAAGAAGAAAAGAAGCGAGTGAAATTCGACGCCGGAGGAAGCAGTAATATTATTATTAACTGGAGCTGCTAACTAGCTTGTTGGAGCTGTGTCGAGTCGGGTCAAAGTTGAGGGAGGGATTGTGAAAGAGGGTCTCCGGGGGCCCAAGCAACCACTGAGAAGCTTGATTTCTTGGCACAGCGACCACAAACTTTGCAGGCGTTGTTTCTGGGATCCTCATAATCACTGCGCGATTTTGTTGGAAGGGAAACACAAAGGCCAATCAGGGCTGGAATGGAGAATTTTAAGTGGGGCTAAGTCGACACCAGTGCGGATAGCAAGGGCCGGTGTGATGCCGTAATGGGTAAGGATCATAAGACTCGCGCTCGCGAGAGCATTGAAGAAGCCAGGAATTGATTAATGACTACATGTTAGAGCTGATTCAGATTATCGGACAGTAGTACGGTTTGCGGTTCTTATTGGATTATGGAAAATCAAGTGAAAAACATAGATCTTTAGTACTCAATCCCTACAATCTAAAAAAGTAGGTATGCAATGCTCGCCAAGTTTCTGGTTCTGCGGGGAGAACATGGGTGGAAAGCAAAAAACAGAGAAACGGGAATGCCGAAGAGCTCACGGAGTACAACTTGCAGCATAGGCAGATGACGTAGGTGGACCATGAGGAGGAAATAGATGAGTAGATAATAAATCACTCAATGCGTGGCTATCGGTATTTGAGGAAGAGTTCTAGAATACATCAATAAAAAAAACTATCAAGTAAGCATGAGCTTGCTCATAGCTAAAAATGAATGTTGGAAATCGGTATGCTGGATAACTATGACGCTCAATCAGCCTGGAATGCCTTTGATCTCTTGTTCGCTCCGTTGCGATGGAAACTGAAACGTGATGAGCTGCTACTGAAATGGTAACGGACGGTGTAAATACAGTAGATGCGGAAGAAAGACGCACAGTATACAGTCGACCTGATGGTAAAAGGTGGAGTCTTTTCGAATCCATTGACGAATGAAAAATCAGACTTGACTATGCGTCCGGCCTTCCGAGATGTCAGCCAAGACGGGATCTTAGATGCAGGTAAGACTTCTCGTGAAATCTGCCGCTTTGCCCGTGCGCAGCCTCTTGAAGAGCGGACTCGGAGGCGAACTCGCGTGAGTCGTGAGCCGAAGCGACCCATTCTCGCCCATATGCTCTTCGGGCAATCAGAGGTATGTACGGAGTATGTAATCAACGAAGAGATAGAGCAAGCCTTAGTAACCTTAGGTAGGTACTGCACTGGGTTAATGAACACACTGACCCCCATCTCATTATCATTGATACTTATTAGTTCCCGCGTAACAAGCAAAACCCGGCCAATCTCAAGCAATCTATAGCCTCTATGTGTTTTGTATACCTCTATCAGTATTGTTCCTGTGCTCTGCCATCAGTATATGGTTTATATTGTACAAGGTCTACCTGGTAGGCCATAACCACAGTCAAAAATCAAGGTCGAAATGTGCCTCATATGGAGTACGTACACCCACCTGAGATCCCTTACTTCAGTATATGTAGGTACGGTTATCACGGTTATCCCGGGCTCTTTTGTCCATTACCAACAAAAGTAGTCTCTTAAAGGGGGTCGGAAAAGCGCAATTGTCTTGTGGCCGTCTCGCCAACCAACGGCTCCTGATAGGTATCTGTTATCGCCAAACCTCTGTTAGAAATTCAGGCAGAAAGGGCGTCCGGTTATGGTTGCCATTTCCTGCTAGTGCGGCAACCTTTGCACGCATGTCATTTGTGATTGCCATAACATGCTACGCGACTTCCTAGGAAGTCGATCTGAAGTCGATCTCTCATACCTACATGTAGGCAGGCAGGCTGCCTCGACGACTGAGGACCATCATGTTGTTTTGCGGGCCATGATTAGCCGTGTGGACTACCCACATTCGATGCCTGAGAGAACCACAATATTTCCAATATTGTCATGTAGACACAAGTGCGCCTATATGATCCTTGCAATGCTCTCCCGATTTGTCAATCTGTTTGCTCTCACAGAGCGCGATCTGTACTCGATACACCTGTCATATATTTTATCGTCGAGAATGGCATCTTTTGCCGCCTCTAGATCCTCAAATGTTCGCCAGATCAACGCATTGAATTTCTTTCATGGGTACAATAGACCCCTCTGGAACCAAATGTATAATAAAGATGCCAAGCCTAGGGCCCACGACTCCGATGAGGGGACCGCCACATGTCTCCGAAACTGGAATTCTAGTCGCGATCAGGGCTGAGAGGGTAAAGTTGCCTTCGCTTGCGATTTAGATGCTTATCTAAGTAAGTGTCCTTCGCTTCCATTACGCATGTCCCTGCTCGGCAGTTAGGCCGAACTACTTGGTATCCAACACATAATACATATAGCAACACAGCCGCCATTCTGCTGAAATGTAATAGATTAGGTATATATGTAATTCTAGATCGCATTCGCCCATACTTCTTCTCGACTTTCCTGTGCTGCCCCTCTTCCGAGGTTCCTCCTCTAATTATTATCTTTAGATACATGGCACACTAACAGAATCCCCACGAGACTTACATGAAGATGGCGCTGGACAACGACACCCTCACATGGCTCAATCTGCCCAAACCTCTACTTCTACTGGCTGGGTTAGCGATCTATATTTTCTCAGTCGGCATCTATCGACTATACTTCCACCCTCTCGCCAAGTTTCCTGGCCCAAAACTGGCCGGTATGCAGGCTTTACCCTTCCCCGGCGCCACCTGCATTCTTGCAGAATACCGGTAGCTAACCTTTCCCAAACAACAGCGTTGACAGATCTGTATTGCGCATATCATGATCTTGGACGTGGGGGACAGTATATTTGGGAGGTGGAGAAGATGCACAAAAAGTACGGGCCTGTAGTTCGCATCAAGCCCAACTCGCTTCACGTGAACGATCCGGCCTTCGTAGACAAGTTGTACACGCAATCGCCGAAGAACCGTCGCGACCGACATTGGAGTGTGTTTCAGAGTTTCATGGCACCGGGGTCAATGGTGGCCACCGCAGATCATGAGCTTCATCGTAGGCGCCGGGCCGTGTTGCATCCTTACTTCTCAATGCAGAATGTGCGCCGCCTCGAGCCCATCGTGAACGACACACTGGCTAGTCTACTGCATCGTATGGATGGGTGGGCGGATGAGAACAAGCCGTGGGCGACAAGCACGGCGTTCAGGGCGGCGACGAAAGACGTCATTCATCTTTACGCATTTGGCGAGGGAGGACGAGCCCAAAAATGTCTGGATATGGAGGACTGCAACGCAGGCTTTTTCGATGTCTTGACTCCCAACCGGATGTTCCATTTAGGTGTTCATGCCTTGTGGGCTACTAAAGCCATTTCGAGCATACCTCCGTCCATTATAATGTACTTGATGCCAAGAATAAGCGTGTTCGCGGCCTTTTTGGAGGTACGAAACTGGACCTTCCTCTATTTGCATGATACCTGGGCTGACCAAGTGTGCATAGGGTCTGTATGAACAAATCGATGACGTGCGCGAGGCAAAGGATCTCCCTGAAGGAAAGACGATCTTTCATGAGATCATGCGCAGTAACATACCCGAGTCGGAGAAGGAAACTAAGCGGCTGGGCGATGAAGCAATGGTATTGGTCATGGCTGGCTCAGAAACCACCGCGTCAACACTGAGCGTTATCATGTATCATCTCCTTGCCGATCCCCAACTTCTCGCAAGGGTTAAGGCCGAGCTCTTGACAGCGATGCCTGATCCGAACGAGTTACCAGTGGCTGCTAGACTAGATCATCTATCACTTTTAAATGCAGTCAGTAAGTGGAAAACTAGCCTGATCCTCTCCTGAGCATCCGTGAAAAGACCTGTGGTGATAATACTTATTCTAATAAATGACACAGTTGAAGAGTCGATACGGCTATACCCAGGTGCCTCTTTCCGTCAAGAACGCATGGCTCCAGAGGAAGACCTCGTTCTCGAGGCCCCGGGCAGCAAATCATTCGTGATTCCAGCAGGTACTCCCATCGGGATGACAGCGCCCCTGATCAACCGCCACCCAGATCTATACTATCGACCCGATGAGTTCATCCCAGAGAGATATCTCCAGAACCCAAATTTGAAGAAGAGCCAGTTCGCCTTCTCGAAAGGCGGTCGGCAGTGCCTGGGAATTAACCTCGCGTATCAGGAGCTACAGACCTTCACAGCAGGTATTTTCAGGAAGTACGATGTCTATGATCCCACGAAGGAGAAGCAGAACGGTCCCACTCTTGAACTTTACCAGACTGAGATGTCGGATTTGCGCCTCTATGCTGATTATGCTACGCCTGGACAGCGGCCAGGAAGCAAGGGGTTGAGGGTTATCATTCGTCGGTAGAGCCTCACATCTTGGCGGGTATTTGGTTCATGAGCTATCTACTACGTCTTGTTTGGATCAACGGGACGTGGTGTATGTCAATAATACAGACTCGTTGAACAACAGACTTAGTGGGTATTGGGCACTATTCAAAATCTGCATTTGGCGTTTGATAGTAGAAATCTTTGTATTCATTTGCTCATAGATATGCATGGACGCTCGCATCTACGTATAGGTTCGCTCTCAATGCAGCCGGATCTATCATCATCTTCATGAAGTTTCTCTAGCCAAGCTCAAGACGCTCAATCGCCCACTATACAAGTCCGCCCTCTCCCACGTGATACATTGTGACATACAAGGGAAGATCGCATTGCCCGCCTGTGCCATTATCTTTATCTACTTAACAGATCTAACGGATTATAGTCGAAGTTCTCAGTCGATTGCGACTCTCGAGTATAAAATGGTAATGCGCCAGTTTCGGATGTCTCGACGTGGTATGATGCAAGGACGGTGCAGTCGGAACGGGATCTACAGCTTCGCGGTCTCGGCAAGCTCGCCAGCCTTGAGCTTGGCGCCGTACTTATCGAGTACGTTCTTGCTGTGGTACTTCCAGAACTGCTTCGTGGCGTTCTTTCCGGCCACACGCTTGAGGATCTTGGCGCCGCCTGGGTGCTCGTCTAGGAAGTCTGCGCGGGACGAGTCATAGTGGTTAGCTTGTAATCGCTCACAGCTATTTGAAAGATCGTCTCGGTCGCTTTCTTACTTGTGACATCGTAGACGCCGTTGTCGATGATGATGTAGAAGCCATTCTGCTCATCTCGGTGCTGGCCGACTTCCTTAGCTGTGAATGTCTTCGACATTTTGGCGGGTATAACATATACGACGGGAATTAGGGATCAAATGATGCGCCTGCGATAAACCCCAGTGCAACTGGAACTGAATTCAGGTGGGAAAAGAAGATGTGAGGTTTGAAGAAGTGGTCTATGTATGTGTATTCGGTATTTTATTACAATAAAACGGACTACTCCGACTCCAACATCATCCTCCTAGCGGATGTCCTTCCAAAGTGGGCTCAATGGCACGATAAGCCTCGGCTTCCGCAAAGCAAGCCAAAAGAGCCTAGGCGTGCTAGGAATGGCTGTTTTCATCAAATATCCTCGTAATGATTGGTGGTTCCACCACAATAGAGCCATTCTCTCCACCACGTGGCGGGGTTCTCCAGTAAGCCCAGTCCTGTCTTAGCGCCTATCTCCAAAGCTAGAGAGCCCCAAAACCATATTACGAAGTAGACAAAGCGAAGATCCAGCCTGCCGTCTTTTCTACTGAGACAACAATCGACGAACGTCCTAAGGACTGAACGAAAGAAATCGTACGCCTCTCATTCTTTTCAGATTATCGGCGGTCAGACTTGGTCAAGTTCCTCCATGAAGTCTTGTGTGTGCTGAGGGCTTGGGAGGGTAGGTCTTGGCACGTGTAAGTCACCCCCAAAACTCTCTCCTATCATGCAATGCTACTTGTAAGCCACATATATCTCTGTAGGCAGCAAGTTCCCACACTTACTTGCTGTATCAATTCGACGCTGTATAGGGACTCGGTTATGAATTCGTATTGGTATTGGGCGCTGTCTTAGGCTCAGAAATGTCCAGTATGCTAACAGTAGTGACAGTAGCTGGATAATAAAAGACATAAGACCCATCACTATGTCGACGATAATATCCGGTGAAAGCGAGGCCATTGTTTGAAATGGCAATGTGCCTGCTGGCTGTAAACACGGGTACTAGAAAAAAAAATTGCTAAAGACTTGTAAATCAGAGCACATCAAAGAAAAGACGAACAGACGCGTAAGTTGATGTTGAAAATTGAAGTTTAAATGGAGGAACCTTCAAGCCTTTATTTATTTTCCTTCAACAGTGCATAGGTAAATTGTGCCATTGATTATCTGCTCACCTTTAGGGTACATGGCTGAATGTTCGTAGTTTTACATCCGCTGGATTTTCGTTGCTGAATTTTTGCATTTCTGACAGCTCTTCCTACAACCAGCTAGTGCGACAGTGCGCGACTGGTCATTCATGATAGTAGATCAATCAGTCAAACTCTTCTCTGTGCAATCTCGGATCATGTTGCCTAGATAGTCACGCTCATGAGTGCGAGAGTGCGCTATTGGCTATCCATGATTCATTTCATACGCTCAGCCATGATGCGTCAGAGATGCACTTCCACAAGCGACAGTGCGTGGTTGGCTGCCGTCACCAGCAAGGGATTCGCCCACCCGATATGGTACCCAGTAGATACCTGGAGTAGTGCGAAAGTGCGTGATTGGACCATGGTCTCACTATCGATCGAATAAAAATCTTGGGTCGTTGCACCGCCCTGGCAAAGCTGCATAGTCAGTCCTCCGTTACTTGCAGCCTGCTTCTTGGACGGATAAAATGCCCGTTGCATCCTGACCTTCCTTCATAGACTGCGATAGTGCGACGGGCTCCAGAAATCACCAAGATCACCAATTTTGTTTCACATCTGTTGACCCTACAATCCAGAACCATATTCTACAAGTAAATGCTCATGGTTGAACTACCAAGAAAAAGGCGGCATCTCAACTATGAGAAGTGCACATTTTGTCGCAAGGCTAAGAAAAAGGTGCCGCCACTTGAACCTGGTCCTCGGACAGAAACATTCACTAAGTCTGCTTTGATAGTGCGAGCCTGTCGATAGATTGTGGCCTAGCCAGAAGTGCGAGAGATGCATTAAAGAGCATCTTGAGTGTTCAGAAAACCTACGGGCCAGAGGATGTTCGCCTATTCTTGTTAGTCCTGCCAGGGATACAGCAGTGGTTACAAAAAATAGTAATGAATTCCATGACCTGTACGTTGCTCTGCCTCCCCAAATCTATCACCATACTAAAGAACTATCAGAGCACTGAGACTCATATGGCTCAAGCGAATCCAGTTTCTTACCAAGGCTACAGCAGCAATAATCGAAGACCCACGAATTGGACACACCGTTGAGGGTGAGGAGAGTAGCCTAGCCAATGACTTGAGATACTTTGAGAGAGAATTGAAATATTCTCTTTCTTGTCAGTCTCTTCTAGCTATCCCTCTTCACCCAGGATCATCGGTGGCTCCCTTTTCGGCCTACTTCCACTTGTCACTGAGCGTAGAGTGTGATAACTCGAAGCTTTATTCCTTGGACCACTTGTATCCGGTAGCAACAAGCCAGGCTGTAGATCGGGCATATCTTGGAGGCGATATCGGTGCAGCACTTGTCATGCAAGAGGTTATTCTAGCAAAACTGCTCGAAAACGATAGTGAACATTCGATCGTTGCGGAACTGGATAGTTATCGCCGTATTCAGGACAAAAGCCTTGATCTTCTAGGGCTCGAGATACCACCTGGATTAAGGCATCATATGCCCTTTATCTTACTACAGGAGTCACGGCTACTCTTATCAGCGCTCCGCCGCCATGAACTCCATCAAGAAAAGGATTACTTAGGCCGATCACCATATCATGTGGCATTAGACCTCGGACTCGATGAGGATGACATTCTCGGGGCCTGCCGCTCCAACTTACCCTTATCAGCAGATCATCTCGGTCGAAGACTTCTCCATATCTCATGCCTGAGAGGCTTGGTCAGTATAGCCAGACTGCTGATCAAATTGATAACAAACATTCATGTGCGAGATTTCCGAGGTCGATCAGCGCTCCATTATGCAAGCGCTGGTGGTCATGATAGAATTGTCAGACTGGTCTTTCCAGAGACGGTAGCCGAGAACCTAGCAGATGCTGAGGGTGCAACGCCAATCTTCTACGCTGCCAGAAACGGTCATTTTGAGGTTGTCAAAACATTTATTGAAGGACGGGCTTCGGATCAACTCGCTTACTTGCACAACAGATCCATCCGAGAGTCGCTTTCCACGGCCTCCCAAAATGGTCATTTCGAAATTGTTCAACTATTGATATCTAAAGGCGCTGATGTTAACTCCTTCGACCAGCGCCTTCGAACACCTCTTAGCTGTGCCTCTGAGAAAGGGTATTTAGCCATCGCGATGTTGCTGCTTGACAAAGGTGCCAAAGCCAACTCAGGGAGCATTTTTCCATGGATGGCGCCTATATATTATGCATCGCTTGGAGGCCATGTCTCAATCATCGAATTGTTGATCAAGTGGGGTGCTGACATCAATTCATGCCGTCCTTATCAAAAAACACCGCTGGCGTGTGCTTGCGAACAAGGTCATGTGGCTGCTGTTGAATACATTCTTGCACATGGAGGCGACATCGACCTCCAATGTGCTGGGCGCCGGACGCCATTATCATATGCTTCTCATCATGGTCACACGGCCATTGTTGAGTTGCTACTTAAAAGGGGTTCCCAGGTCAACCTCATCTGCGAAAGTTGGAAAACGCCTTTATATTATGCCTCGGAGGAAGGCCATGAGGCTATTGTGAAGCTGCTAATCGAAGCCGGTGGTCCCATTGATGGAGCTCTCGTGTCAGAGCGGAAACCATTATCTATCGCTTCAGAAAAGGGGCACCTCGGAGTCGTAGAAATTCTTCTTGAAAACGGTGGCAGGGTCGACTGTTTGGATGCTTCGGGCCGCACGCCATTGTCGTTTGCTTCTGGACATGGACATGCTGCCGAAGCTGAGTTGCTACTTAGTAGAGGTGCCTATGTTGATTCTAGGGATAGTTTCAACCGAACGCCATTATCATATGCATCTCAGGGAGGCCACGTTGCTGTGGCCGAACTGTTGCTCCGGAATGGTGCCAGTACTCGGTCTAGCAATACGCCCTACGAGCGAAACCCCTTATTTTATGCTTCTCAAAACGGCCACACTGCTATAGTCAGACTGTTGCTTGAGAGAGAGGCTCCCGTTGATTGTGTTGATGCGGCGGGACAAACGCCGTTATCATATGCTTGCGAAAATGGGCATACGGCTGTTGCCGACTTGCTACTCGAGCATGGAGCCAGTATTGATCAAGGTGATCACACGCCTCTGTACCGCGCAGTGATGTCGGGGCGCGTATCAACCGTTGAATTCCTTCTGAAAAGAGGTGCGAACCCGAATTTTGGTAGCTCCTTCGGAAAGTCACCTCTGGATGTGGCTGATGAGCGCGGGGATATTGAGATCGTCAAATTGCTACAAGAGTCTCTCCGTGAAACACAGCTAGCCCAGTCTCAGGTTCTTCTCAACCAGCAGCAGCAAATATGAAGTTGGATGGAGGCATTGATCGAGGTGCAGCTACAAGGTCACAGCAGAGACGACAGTGTTAGGAACTTGGTCATTCCGCGATAAACATTGATGCCTTAACAATAACTCGTGCCACGCGTTGAGTCGAATGGAACTTGTAAGTGTTTTCTGCGGCTGAGCATCTGTGTATTGTGAATGCTGATCATGTTTCTAGACATAACTTCGAGCCTCGGCGAATTTCGTTCTGACACAAAGGCTAAAAAATCATGTTGTATACGAATAGGCAGGATAGCCTCCTTAGGGGAACAAAGATGTCGGTCTAAACTAACAAACAGAAACTGTATTTTGCTTTCAAGATCGTGCTTATATGCTATGTTGGAACTTGTTCAGGCCAGAGGCATAGTCGTCCTGCATCCACGTCGATGTAAGAATTGAGTGGGCGACCTCGGAAATGAAGAGTTACAACTGAAGTCATGTCATTTGGACACAGATCGCTCACTGAGCATGGGAGAAGAACCAAAACCCGATGCCACCAGTGAATCAGATCTGTTGCCCGATCATTCGCATTGATCAACGTGGGATTGAGTCTCCATCGAAACTCATAGCAAAACAGTGTCAACGGGTGGGGGGGGTGGGTTTCTTGGTGGAAGAGATGCTGAATTATCTAGAAACAGAACCTTCCTGCACATCATATTCGACTTACTATTTATCTGCTGTCACTTTCAATATTTTCCTATAAAAATAACCAGCTCAAGAATGGTTATGGTGTCTTCATTCTATCAGCAACTATGAATAAAAGGGATTTTGGTGTTCAACACTGGAATATGTCCTATATGAGTGTCTTTCAGAAATATCTTGCGTAGATTCTAGATGTCCAATAGAATTCATCTATTCCACAGACATATATCCAAGATTCGGCCAACCCCATGGAGCGAAGATCTGAAGGTTCTAGTACCACAATCCAACTTGGTTTCTGACTTCAACCAATGGCTTCCATAATTGATTGAGCTTCATTTTGACTTGGTCAAGTCGTTCAGGACATCGACTGAAAGGGAGCATCACAAATACTCATGCAGAAGTGCCCTAAGCAGTGTCAGTCTGGACATCTCTCAGACTTTCCCTCGGTCGAGGTCCCGAGCCAAGAGAACACAACTCCACGTGAATGACGTCGCACCCTCGTGATCTCTCTTCTGTCATTTCCAATTCTTCGAGATTCAGCCGTTTGTTGAGCACTTGTCTCCTGATTAGAGATCTAGCAGCGCCCATCCAAAAGGGGCGAGATCCTGTAGTAGTTTTCGCGCCCGTACCTTTCGACTAGAGTGGCAAGCTCACAGTTTCAGCATAGCTCAGACGGTCTTGACAGACCTAGAAATGAGCGAAAACTGCCTCACTTGCTGATGCATATTGACGATCGAGGCAAAAAGCATGAGTAGAGTGAGGGCTTGCTTTCCCCGTTGTATCGATTTCTACCATTCTGTATCACTGCATGATGCCCAAATCGGGATTCACAGATACTCCTATCAAGGACCTCTGCTATGTTGAAATCATTCGAATGGGATACAGCACTAGACTCCAGGGGTATTCATGGTGAACCCCTCTCGCATAGCCCGTCTGAACCTATCCGCGAATATCGAATTACCCTGGCAGTCGCTATTTTGTCTAGCTTCGATGGCCTTGGGCATCCACTCTTTGATCTTTTCCATTCTATTATTATTCTGTGAGCATGTCAGTAATTGCACCTAAGACTGCTTATTCTCTATGCCTGGGTAGGCCACATACCGAAGGATGAGTGCTCAACCATTCCGGAGGTTCGTTGCCCTCATGCATCCTCTCCATGCGCTGCCAGAAGTAGAAAGCCTCCCGGGGATCGTAGCACGCTTCGGCCATCATCATAAGGCCGATGTAGTCGGCCTCGCTCTCCTGCCGGCGCCCCATGGGCTTCGAGAGGAGTAGATCCAGAATGTTTCCACCGAAAAGGGGCATGACGAGGCCGCCTGTGAGGAAAATGGTGGTGTATAGTAGTATGTTGATCCCGATTTGAGACGACATGCGCTCGCCCACGTGTTGTGCTAGATTGTGTGCAATTTCGTGGCCTAACACGGCCGCGAGACCGTGTTCGTTGCGCGCTATCGGGATCAAGCCGCTGAAGACGAAGACTTTACCTCCAGGTAGGACGAATGCGTTGGCGGTCTCTGTAGCAAATGTCACGTTAGGCTAGACCACCAACGAAAGAAAGACAGATCACCCAAGCCAAGGACAAGAAAACGTACTAGGATCCTCAATAATCCGCACCTCCCAATCCGCATCCGCCATCCCGCTATAAGGAATCAACCGCGTCAGAACCCGCTTCACCATCCTCGTGCGCGGGTCCGCGTCGCTCAGGAAGTGACCTCCCTGTCTCTCAACCTCCCACTCGAGATGTTTAACCTGCGCATCAGTCGCCTTCTCAACCATCTCCTCGTCGAAGCAGTTGAATCGCCTCCGCCCCGACACCGGCACCGTCTCGATGTTCCAGAAGTAGAAGACCGTCGCCCCTCCCACCGCGAGGACGATCACGGTGTGGAAGCTTGGCGATCGCAGCGTCCGGCTGATGCCCTTCGATGCTATGAGTGGTCTCGCACGCGAGAGCTCTTCATGCGGATCCCTCGGTGGCTGACGCCGGGGATCCCGCCAGTTGTTCGGCCGGCGAGACGTTTGTGTGAAGGGGCGGGAGAAGGCAAGTGTGATCGGAGCTCGGGGGAGGCGAGAGGGGAGCACGACGGACCGCGTTATTGCAGGAGGGAGACGGGAGGCTCGCGGCCATGGGTAGGAGAGGCTTGCTCGGGTGGGCACGAGAAGCCGTAGGGCACGCATCGTGATGACGTAGGCGGCTCGGTCAGGGATGAATGATGGTTAGCTGGGAAGGTCGAGAGACGCGTATCCTAAACACCTGTTAATGGAATCTCGAGCTGTGCGGCACGACCCCTGGGTGTATATTTAGAGGGAGGAAATGCTATGAAAAAGTCAAATTCTAAAATTGAAGCTCATGTATAGGTCCATTGAGAATTTGTTTCGTGTAAAGGCAGCGAGACCCGGTAAGGATCTGGACGGACGGGATGGGGGTCCGAACGCAGCCGGGAGCTGACGGCAACTGACGGAATGAAGCCTTGCCAGATCGGTTGATCGCCATGTGCCGCGCAGTAGTGTCTCAACTTTGTTATTAAGCACGGGAGACGCATGCGGCTCTAATCTTTTTTTAATTTATCACATGCCTTAAAGTTGACATCAAAAGTCCGGGAAATATCCTGGAACAACGACAACGACATCAGCAAGGATTACAACAGGTCCATCGGCGAGGATACTCGAGAAGGCTAGTCACAAGCGGCATCAGAACTTATTCGACAATAACGACAATAGGATCAGGGTCAAGGCCGCTTTTCATAATCGCAATGTGTTTTTAAATACGGGTTATTGTACTATAATTACACATAACCAAGTGGCACAAAATGTAAATGCTTGTCACCAGAGAAATGGATATATACATCAAATTGATATACATGATCCTAGGTTTGAAGATTAAAACTTAAAAACATCAAAAGGACCAGTAAAAGCTCATTTAAAACTCGAGTTCCCACCCACAGGACCGTCTATATTCCTTTGAAAAAAGCACACCGGGGAATCCCATATATATATGCGCGCGCACTAAGTCGTCATCGTTCCCATTGCTTTCCGTAACCCGAGCAGAGGCACACTTAGAGAGCGAAGGCCAAGAGACCAGCGACGGCCACAGCGGCGACGCTGAAGCCAGTCTTGACGGCAGCAGCAGTTGGGACGGGAGTGCCAGTGGGGTAGCCACCAGCAGGCGAGGTGGGCGAAGAAGTCCAGGTCGCGTTGCTGGTAGGGTAGCCACCAGCGGGATAGGTGGTAGCAGGGTAGCTAGAGACAGGAGAGACAGTGACGGGGACAGTGACGTAGACGGGGCTAGTCTCGCTGGTGGGATAGGGAGTAGCCGGGTAGGTCTCACTGACAGGATACGTCTCGCTGGCAGGGTACGTCTCACTGGCAGGATACGTCTCGCTGACGGGGTACGTCTCGCTGGCGGGGTAGGTGGGAGTGCTCACGGGGTAAGTCTCAGAAGGGGAAGAGACGTAGACAGTGGTGCCAGGAACCCAAGTGGTGATAGTCGTGGTGGTAGTCGGGTGAGCGCCAGTAGGGTAGCCACCGGCCGGGTACGTCTCGGTGCAGGGCACGACCGTAGTGCTGACGGGGTAGGTGACAGTGGTGGTGGTGCTACCAGTCTCGTAGCTGGTGGTGGAGTAGATGGTCGAGGTGGCACTGTAGGTCGTGGTGAGGTAGACAGTGCTGCTGGCAGGGGCAGTAGTGGTCTCCTCGGTGCAGGTCTCAGTGGACGTAGAGTAACCACCGCTGGGGTAGCCGGAACCGGGGGTGGTTGTAGAAACACCGCCACCGGGAGTGGTTGAAGAACCGCTGGGATACTCAGAGCCAGTAGGATAGCCAGAGCCAGGAGTACTGGTGGAAACACCGCCGCCGGGAGTGGTCGAGGTACCACTGGTAGGATATCCGGAGCCGGGAGTAGTGGTGGAAACACCGCCACCAGGAGTACTGCTGGAACTGGGAGTGGTGGTGGAAACACCGCCGCCAGGAGTAGTGCTCGTGCTGGTAATGGGTGTGGTGGTGGATTGACCAGTGCTGTATGGGACAGAGCTAGGAGTGCTTGAGGTTCCGTTGGTGTAGCTGTAGGTTGGGTAGGTCTTGACAGCGCTGGGGGTGCTGGTCGTGCTGACCGAGTAGGTCGGGTATCCGTAGACCGGGTAGTTGTTGGCACCGCGCTCAGCAAAGATGTGACGTCCGAAGTTGGGGAAGGCACTGGTCGAAGCCGCAAGGGCAACGGCGGCAGCGCCGAAGGTCTGAATAAGAGAGGGGGCCATTGCGATTAAATTAGTTCTATAAGTTGTTCAACGAGTGACTTGGATTGTATTATTATTCAAAGAGTGGATGACGTGCAATACGTCGGTTTCCTGGAGTTTCTCAGGCTTGACGGTTGAAAGGCGTGGTAGGAAGGAGGGAGATCTTCCTCTTTAGCAGCACTGAGGGCAGCACATCCTCTTAAACGACGCAGCGGTGCCTTTCGCTAATTACTCCATGGTCACTAGGGCCATCCTGGCTTAGAGCATCTTGTTCGCGTGGAAGGCTAACCGTCCAGAGGCTGGAAGGGCTGCCGACGATTGGAGCAGATGTCATGGCTTTCTCCACCTGGTGGGCTTGTGTTGTTGATGATTGCCAGGTCTACTATTGAACTTTACCCTGCTTGGTCTGCTTGGCGAGAAGGCAGAGTGACTCGATGCGGAGTGATAAGGGGAACGAGCAGGGGTGGTGAGCTACCACCCATGTCGCGATGCATGATGACTGTCCTCTCATCCTTCGAGAAAAGGGGCGTCAAAGCTGAGATCTCCATTTTAGTTGCTCCAAAAAGGAAAGTGGATAGAAACTGACAAAGTTGAAACAAAAATAATATAAAACTATGCATATCCCTTCATCTGAATGATTTTGAGGACTAACTCAATCAAATATCCTGCTCTTCTGCTGTTGAGTTCTTGAACCTTGGTGAGAGAAAATAGCTCGTATCACTGGTTAATCAGGCAGCGGGCACAGTGTTAACTGATATGTCGTCGGTAGCGGAACGAACCTCCGTGCGACGGTACTAAAAAGCACGCCAATGCAGGTACAGCTCGGTGCCTGTCCTGGCCGCTTGGGTATTTTCAGCCTTCATTTCGGATCTGGCGATCTGGCCGACCCGCCCAATAGGAAAACTTTTGTGCTGACATCAACAAAAATAAACTGAACCCGGCAAGAGAGGTAAAAAAAAAGATGGCATACATTCAAACCACTTTCTTGCAAAACCACTTACCGCAACCATGTTGAATAAGAGAATTTTGTTAAAACTTGATAAAAACAAGATTAAAACAGTAGTTGCTATAATGCTCTATTAAGACCATATTTTAGCTCAGAATGTTGGTCGTGCTGAGTGATTTCGCAAAGAGTATGTTGAAAAGTATGCCATTTTTTTTCCCACCTCGCTTGCCTGGTGCATTATAGTCCTGTATTCACTGGCTTCACTCCACAACATCTAACGAAATCCTCCGATATTCATTTTTTTTTTCTCCCTTCCTCTCATTAGCATGCCCAGCGTGCTGGATTAAGTACCTAGACAATTCGTCAATAAATTGTGGTTGCTGGCTGCATCGGTACTCATTAGTCAAAGTACCTAATTAAGTGCCATGACTGCCCAATCACTTTTATTACAGGCTCCAGTTTCTGACTGGAACCAGCAATTGATCGTCGCCACCCGCCTGTTCAAATTGAAATTCCGCAATGCCATTACAATTTTGTCTCCTCAATATTCATCTAGCTTTTACCACATCTACTTTTAGATTTGTCGCACCGGCTCATCTAGGGAAAAGTCCGGTTCATTTTGGCATCGTGTTATTATTACTCATCCTAGTTTGCTGTACTCGATTTTTAGTTTTCCCTTTTTGATTCTTCCCTATATCACTTTGCACAAGTGTGGGATTTCCAAACAAAAATCTGAGCAATCCGGTTTTAAAGCCAGACTAGAGCTAAGCCTCTTGTAACAATGCATGGCTGAACATCCTAGCAACTTGGCAACCGCCATTGGCCGCCGGCTTGTCTTATCTCAGCACTGGTCCTGAAATTCGAACAATGACAGGCCCTTGGTGTTGCCAAAATTGGTCTTGACACGCGAATACCGTGTCTAGACTCTCTTGTCATCTGTCAGAAAGTCCTAGGCGGCAGAAACAACTAATCGTCATTATCATCAATCAAGAACCTCGGTGTCCTCTTGCGAAGGTCGAGCGTGATGAAGAGATAAGACTTGTTGGGAGGTACCCGTTTGCCTACTTCTATCATTGCTGGACAGAGCACACTGTTGAAAGGCATAGTGTCAATGTCCAGATCCTGTTGAATAACCAACTTGAAAACTACAAGAATAAACAGAATGAAGATAGGAAAAGAGTCAAGAGATGAGCGTGAGGGGCCAATAATGTCATGAACGAGCATGAGTCTGTCGGCCTCGACTGACTAAGGTAAGCATCAACTGTCAATAACCCCTACATCAGGCTTTGAGCTGGTATGCCTAGGGATGGGAAATACGCTGCGCTTTTCGATATTACGCTGCGCCTTTCAATAGTGCCTATTTTTACAATATAAAGAGCAATTATATACTACTATAATTTAATTTATAACCTAACTATTTTAATAAAATAGTTTTAAATAGGTATTTTATTAATTTTATATTCCTTTGCACTTTTTTTTTAAATTTTTAAACTTATTTTTATATTTTATTTTAATAATATTGCAAGTTTTTATTATTTTATCTACTATACTTTTAAATAAGCTTAATGTTATTATATTATATATTTTTAATTATATAATTAATATTACAATTATTATAAACAATTAATATAAAATAATAATAAATAAATAGAAAATTTAATTTAATATTAAAAATAAATATTAATAATAATAATAATATTTTATTTTAAAAAATTAGGAAATTAAAAATATAAATAAGTTAATAAGTATAAATATTTGTTAGGCCAAATTTTTTATATAAATCATTATTTAAAATAATATCGATAAACAGTGTAGCTTGTATAAAATCAAATATTTATAATAAACAAAAAAGCGATTTGTAAAAGCACTAAATTACACTTAATTATACTAAAAAGCAAAGGCGTGCGCCTTTTAATTTGCCAACCCTAGGTATGCCTCGGTTTTGATTACATTTCGAGAGGACACGCTTGTATTAATATCTGCTTGCTGCTCGTCTGAAATCAGATTTCAGCCCTTTTCAAAACAGGGAATCCCCATGGCAGAAACGGGGCAACTAACCTCCGTCCAAACCCGTGTGCTTACGATACTCAGTCTCGTACAGCGACTGGAGCTGAAAACCTGATTAGTTCAAGTTTAGTTTGGGTAAATGAGTGGGATAGCTTTCATAGCAGTATTTGGGTCATTATTAAAGGGGTCACGGTGATCCCCTCGGAATTTGGAGACGCTTTTCTCCGAGAAGTACCATTTCAATATCTCAACATGATCATTCTTCGAGAAGTACCATTTCAATATCTCAACATGATCACTATAGCCATTACCATAGAAAATTGACCTACACCATTATGATAGTACTTCTACGCAATAACGGTAATAAATCTACTTATTTTATAGCTATATAACCTTTTTTAAAGTGAGTTATTGTTATTTATATAAGTGTTATTCCTTTAAAAATTGTTATATATTTAAAGATTATTATTTATATAAGCTATATTTATTTTATTACCGCACTTTCCTTTATTTTTGCTAATATTACTTAGCGTTAGGCATTGTGTTATAAAAAGCAATAATTAATTTATTTGCATAATATAATGTAATAGTAGCTTATTTAGTAAATATATAATTTGTAGTTTTTAATTATAATATATAACCTATAAATATAGTATTTAATTTATATATAGGTAATAAATTTGATTAATTAAATATATGCAAAAAAAAATGGTATAAAGCTTGTGCAGTAGGTTTTATAGTGGTTTTTTTTTTTTTTACGCTCCCTTTTAAATATATATATATATAGCGCTATTTACTACTTGTTAGATGTCACTAATTAGAGATTATTACTACTGGATTACCAGACTGTTACTATTGGCTATGACTGCTCTTTTTGAAAAAGATTTGTTGGAAGGTTAAGGAAGGTACTATATAATATTAGGTATAGTTTCTTTAGTAGGATCCTTTAAGACACAGCTAGCATAATAGAATATCCGGAGTTAAGATAACTAAATTTAAATAATATATTTAAATAATCGATAAAGTAAATAAAAGTAAATAGCAGTAATAAGTTTTTATTATTAATTTCGGGTTTTAAAAACTAGAAATAGCCGAAATTACTTTTTTATCGATTTTTATAACTTTATTATTTATAAGAAAAGTATTTTTCTATAAATAGATAAATTTAATAGGTTTTAAAAGACTTTAATAATTAATTTTTAAACCTAAAAAACTAAATTATAATAAAAATAAACTGCCATAAGCGCTAAAATTTATAAAATTTCGGAAATTTATAGAAATATTTCTAATAGTTTTATAAAGTATAACTAAAATTTATACTACTAAAATTTAAACTATATTATTACTAAAAAGCGTAATTACTATATAACGTTATAAAACTTTACTATTATTATTAATTTTTATAAAAAAAATCAAGTAATAATATTATTATTAATTATAAAATAATATTTTATAATTTTAATACCTTTTTTTAATATTAATATCCGGAATTTCTAAATAAAAGCTAGCAAAAATAAAAAAAACTGATTAAATTAAGAAAAAACCCCCAAAAAAATAGTTTAATTAAAAATCGAATTTAAATTTATATAATAAATAGGTTTTATTTTCTAAAAACTATAAAATAGCATAACCTAGCTAATTGCTAAAAATAAACTTATTTAACTATATTAAATAATTTAATAAAACTATTAGCTAATATATTTGCTATATTTAAATAAAATATAGCAATAATTTTACTATTAATATTTTATCGGATATATTAAAAATTTACTAAAATATATTTCGTATAATTATAATATTTAAAGTTTTTTAAAGCCTTTATAGCTTTTATATTATTAAAAAATATAATAATTAATAAAATAATTAAATATCCAATTTTTTAATAAAATTTTCGCAACTATTTTATTTTATAAATAGTTTTTATAAAAGCTATAAATTTAACTTTTAAAATAAATAATATAATAATAAAAGCTTTTTTTAATTTTTAAACAATAATAATATTTATAATAGTTATTAAATATTTTTAAATAAATTTTTTCGTAATTTTATATTTAGTAAAATCGCTATTTATTATAATAATTAGCCAAAAATCTCTAAAATAGAGATTTTTAAAATATAGATAAGTTGAATTTATTTTATAATAAATCGATAACTTTATAATATTTTTTAAATATCAAAAAAGATATTTAGTTCCTATAAAATACGTTTTTTTTAAAATATATATATATTATAATAACTATTATATTATAAAAATAATATTAGCTTTAATAATTATTATAGTATATATTATAATATTTATTAATATTTAATATTACTTTAAATTAAAAATTAAAAACCTATAATTAATAAGATAAATTAGACCTATTAAAAACAATATTTTAGCAAGTTTAATATTTACTAAATTTAGCTTAATTAGCGCCTATTTAATATACTAATTTTAATTTAAATATAAAATTTAAATAGCTATATTATAAATAATTAAAGCTTTTAAAAATTAGGTTATAAAGCTTTTATTTTTAATAAAAACTTTTTTAATTAATTAAATTTTTAAAACTTTAATATAAACAAAATCTAGTTTTATAATAAAATAATTATTAATATAAATAATAATATAATAATTTATACTAATATTTTAATATATTAAAAGATTTAAAATTAAAAGAAAAAAACCGAGGTTTTTTACAATTTTAGTAAATTTTTTTTACTAAGCTTTAAAAGCTTACTTTAAACTATATAAAATTTTAAAAATTACTAAAACCTACTTTATAAAAAAGTTATAACTATATTTTATAGTAAATTTTAATAATTTTAAATCTTTTAATATTATTTTTAATATATTTAGAAATAAAAAATAAATCGTTTTTTATAAATTATTATATAAAAATATGTTTATAAAATCTATTTATTTAATTATTTAGCTATTTAAAGTAACTAAAGCTAAAAGAATTCTTTAAATAAATAAAATCGCAATAGCTATGAAAATTTTATTATAATTAATACTTTTAATTTATTTAAAGCTTTTAGTAATAAAGCGAAATTTAAATTTATATATATAATTTTACTAATTAATTTTAAGTTTTAATATTTATTATATATTAATAGCTTTTTATTTAATACTATTTTTAGCAATAAATTTTAAAATTTTAGTAAATAATAACTATTAAAATTTATTTTTATATATAATAAACTACTTTTTTATTAAAAAGCTTTTTAATATTTAAAATAGCGATTTAAGCTATAATTTAATATTAATTATAGTATATATAATTTAACAAATAAAATATTATATAAAATTTAACTATATAGAAAAGTCTATTTTAAAAAGAAAATCTTTAATTATTAAAAAAAAATAGTCCAAAATTAGCTAATTTATTAAAGTTTTCGTCTTTTAAAAAAAAAACTATAGATTTATATTAATTTTTATTAATACTAGTTATAAAAAATAAATCTACTATAATAAGCTATTAAAAAAAACCTACAAAAAATAAGTTTAAAATAAAATCGAAAAATTCAAAATTTTCCGAAAAAAGATACTCGAAATTTAAAAATATACCTAAATCCGATTTAAAATCATTAAAAAAAATTTTATTTTAAAAGTCGATATTAATATTTAAATCTAAGCTATTTAAATAATCTAAAATAGTTTTTTTTAAAACAAAATCTTTAACTTAAATAAAAAATCTATCAATATCCTTTTTATTAATAAATTTATTAATAAATACTTTAATAAATAATTTTACTAAAATAGCTTTTATAAATATTAAAAATTTAATTATTTTAACTAGCTTCGTTTTAAATATTATATAGCGTTTAAAAATATATACTAAATAAATTAAATTATTTAAAATTATAAAAATTTTGCTTTTTTTAACTTTATTAATAAATTTATAAGCTTTTTGCTATTTTTTTTTAGATATAAAAATAATATAATTACTACTAATAACTACAAATTTATTATAGTTAATTTTATAAAATACTAAATTTGGATTTAATTTATCTAAAAATAGCTATTTAAAAGGTAATTTTTTATTAATAATTACAATATAATTAACTAATTTTATTATTTAGTTTATAATATAATATTATAAATAGCTTAAAAAGCTTAAAATTTTAAATATAAAATATAATTAATCTAAAATAATTCAAATTAATCGTTTTAATAATCTATTTTTTTTATAAATATAAATATATAAAATAATAAATTCGACTTTTTTATTTTATAATTAACTATTTATTAATTTATTACAAATTTTAAAACTTTAATCAAAATAAAATTAAAAAAAATAGCAATTATAACAATTTTTAAAAAGCCTAAATCGGCTTTTTATTACTAAAAATATATATTTAATATTTTTTTATTTTAATAAAATAACCTATTATTTTCGAAATTTTCGATTTATTAAAATAAAATTATAAAGTTTTTTATTATATAAATAAAATTTAATAATAAATAAATTTTTTTTTATAATATTTAAAATTTGCTAAAAATTTAAAATTACGATAAAATTTAATTACTAAATAGCTTTTATTAATTTATAAATTTTATATTAAAAATTTTTTAATTAAATAGCATTTATATTAAATAATTTAACGCTTAATTTAGCGGTTTTTTTTAATAAATTTAGATTTTAATAACTAAATTTATAATATAGCTATAAAGTTTTTTAAAAAAATATTTAATAAATTAAATCGATAGATTTAGAAATAGGACTATTATTATAAAATAAAATTTTCTATTTAAAAAAATCCGAATTGCTAAAAAAAATATTTTCGAAAACCTATAGCAAAAATAAATTAATACTAATAATTCCAGTTTTCTCAATTTTTATAAAAAAATTTATTTAAAAAAAAAGTACTTTAAAGTTTAAAATTTAGAATTTTTTAGTATTATTAACCTTTTTTAAAATAAATACTTTACTATTAGAAAATTAAATTAAAATATAACTTTATAAAATATTTTTAATTTTTATAAAAAAAAATATTTTATTATTAAAATAATTTATTAATAAAGCTAAAAATTTATTTATATTAAAAACTTAACAAATTATTTTAATATAATTAAAACTTAAAATATTTGCTATTTTGTTTTAAATTTAAAATTATTAATCGAAGTTTATATTTTTTTAAGCTATAAAAAAGCTATTATTTTTAAATTTTAAGGTAGCTAAATAAGTCTTTTTTTTATTAAATAGTTTTAATTTTTCTATATAACTTTTTTTAATATAATATTAAACTTTTAAAATAATATTAATATTAAATTTAAATATATATAGTATTTTAAAAAATATTATAAAATAATATTAATATTTTACAATATATGCTAAAATTTAGACTTTTTCGACTTTTTTAAACTTTAAAAAGCTTATAGCAATATATATACTATTTAAAAAATTATATTTAGTATAATTAAAAAAATCATTTTAATTACGTTTTATAAATATTGTTAATTTAATATTATAAAATTATAGTAATTTTATTAAAACTAATATAATATTTAAAATAATAAATATTTTATTAATATAAAATAGTTTAAAAATAATATTTAAAAATGTAAAATATAAAAAACTAGGTATAAAATTTAAAATATTAATTAAAATATATAAATTAAAGCTAATTTAATTAATAGTTTTTTTAAATAATTTATTTAAAAGTTTATTATTATTTTTAAGCTAATTATTGCTTTTTTTATAGCTATATTTTTGCTTTTTTTTTTTTTAATTCGATTTATTATTATTAAAAAGCGATAAATTTGAATTAAAAAAACAATTAATAAAGTTATTAATTTAATTAGTAAATTTAAATAGTTTTAACTTATTTTTAAGCTTTTTGCTTATTTTAAAATTTTAAAAAATATTTATTATTAAAAATTAAATAAAAAACTTATTATTTAATTTATTAAGTAGTAAATTATTTTCGAAATTTAAAATAATTTTAGCAAATTTTAAATAAATCAAAATTTTAATAATTTACTAAATTTAATTAATTTAAATATTATAATAATCTTTTAATATTTTAAAATAATTATTATATTAATTTATAGAAAATATATTAATTCTATAATAACTTAATTAAACTATTAAATTACTAAATTTAATATTAAATTTAGCAATTTTAATTAATCGATTATATTTAAAAAAGTTAAATTTTTAAATAAAATTATTTTAAAACTTTTTATTTAAAAATTTATAAAAGTTTATAAAATATTTATAAACTTTTATAAAATTTATAGAAAAAGTTATAATATTTTTAACTATTAAAAAAAAAAAGTTGCAAAATATAATAAGAATAATAGCTTTATTTCTATTTTTTAAAATAGTTGCTATTAATAGATTTTCTAAAAATATATTATAATCGATAGTTTAAAAAATTATTTACAACCCTTAAAACCAAATAAAATAGTTAAATTTGCTAACTAATTTAATATTTTTATTGAAAAAATATAGCTATTTAACTATTTTTTTTGCTAATTTTTTATTTATTATATTAAAAAATTTAATAAATATAATAAAAATATCAAAATTTCCTATATTAAAAAATATAGTAATATTTTTAATTTTTTATATAAAAAAGGTTATTTTAAACTTTTATAATTTAAATATTTAATACAAATTAAAAAATTTACTAATAAATTTGTTAAATTTAATAATAATAAACTTAAATAAGTTAAAAATATCTATAATATTTAAAATAAAACCTATAAATTCTAAAATTTTAATAAACAAAACCTTTTTTATAAAAGTTTCTAATTTTTAAACTATTTTAATAAAATTTAACTAAATTTTTATAAAAGTTATTTTTAAAGTTTTAATATAATTTTTTAAAATAAAAACTCGACTAACGAAAAAATCTAAAATAGGCAAAAAAAACAAAACAGATTTAAATTCTATTTTTTTAATATTTACGATATTTTATAATACTAATATAACTATAAAATAAATTATTATAAAAAAAAAATCCTTTATAATAAATTACTAAAAATGCTAGAAAAATAAAGCTTATAATAAAATTAATAATTAATAAATATAATTTTAAACCTAATATTTAAATATTAAGCTTATAATTTATTAAAAAATCAAAAAAAGTACTGTATAATATTAGGTATAATTTCTTTAATAAAATCCTTTAAAATATAATTAATATAATAAAATATTTAAAACTAAAATAACTAAACTTAAATAATATATTTAAATAATTAATAAAATAAATAAAAGCAAATAGTAATAATAAGTTTTTATTACTAATTTTAAATTTTAAAAACTAGAAATAGCTAAAATTACTCTTTTATTAATTTTTATAATTTCGTTATTTATAAAAAAAATGCCTTCTTATAAATAGACAAATTTAATAAACTTTAGAAAATTTTAATAGTTAACTTTTAAGCCTAAAAAGCTAAATTATAATAAAAATAAGCTACTATAAACGCTAAAATTTATAAAATTTCGGAAATCCGTAAGAGTATTCCTAGTAGCCCCATAAGGCATAACTAGGGTTTATGCCACCAAAATCTAAGCCACATCGCCACTAAGGGGCGCAGTCGCCGTACAGCGCCACAGGGCTCCACCGCCACTATTAGCCTCCACAAAAGAAGTCGGGTGGCAGTGCTGCCATCAATTATAGGGTAACACCCCATAATTTCAACAGGATTTATTTCGACGGTAACATTATAAATAGGTGATAACTCAGAAAGTTGAGATTATCTCTAAGAGCAGTAATTTCCAACCCAACGAGCTCAGCTGACGAGCTACTAATATAGACCGTCACCAGCTGTCAGGGCATCAGGGTGATGCCCATCAAAATAGCCCCAAAACTGCTATGTTGATATAGTCGATATCCTAGTTAGTGCATGAGATTCGGGCAGCGATTTTCATATGCACTACGGGATATCGATTTTTATACCCTATAAACGCTGACTACTACTCCTTCAAGTTTTTTTTAGGCCTTTTCAAGCTATACCCAGCTGCTGACGGGCCGGCATCTGGCACGCTCTTGTTGTATTTAAAATTAGTAATAATTGTATTCTTGTGGATACATCAACTGGGATATCGACTGTGTAGTACAAGGACATATTTCTATCTCTGAACTTAACACCTTCCTGCTCTGGCTTGGAAAAAGCCCAACGCCTCACTCCCAGCTAATGCCAAGGTGGCTGGCAAGCTTTGCAACCTAGAACCATAACCCACTCGAGCTGAGCCGTTTTGGCGCACGTGGCGTTGTGCCTAGTTGACCACTACCGGCCGCATAACCAGTACTTTAAAAATTGTATTTTCGTGATTGGTGAAACAACCACAAGCTTCAGATTCGGTTCTCTCGGTGTGCTGGTTGTAGTGGTGATGACATTTATTAGAAGTGAAGCACCGTTGCATATCTTACACCGTCTCAAGATGAGGTTCCGAGAGGAAAAGTTCTACTGTGTCGACGTTCCTTCATTTGGACGGTGACAGCACTGTGTTTACAAGACTTTCGCACGTCGAATCAAAAATATGCTAACAACACGTCTCGGTTCTAGGTTGCTCACTTCAAGTCGAATTGATTTGGAAGCACACAATCCCCATCCACTACCAAGTCTTCAAGGAATCATGAATCATCTTCCCCGTTTTCCATATATCAAGCAATACGGCTTGTGGAGAGCGTATGGAAGGAAATGAAGACCAGAATGGCGGAGGTATACTGTTAATGCTCAATGCTCAATACAAAGAATTCAACGTCCGTACGAAGTCCTAGACTTCGCAAATCCCAATAAATCGATGTTAATTTCCGGCATTTGACATTATTCTAGGAACGCAACCCATGAGAGGCTTTCCAAGTTCGTCTTCGCCCTTCTGCTAACAGTCGATATGCTTGTGAATACTCATTGGCTGTGAGGTTCCGATCTAGCATCGATATACTTCATAAAAGCATCCTCTGTGGTATTTTCGTCGGATCCGCATGATGACTGGCTCCGTTCGCTATCTGATGCGCAAAGCTCTCAGCATCACAAGCTAGCATGTGGGTTCGGATGGCCCAAGAGTTGTGCCATGACGAGAAGAATACGGAGTACTCTTCTTTCCGAGTCAGCTTGTGGCCAAAATAAGGCTAAATCTTCCACCGGCTCGGTGGCTACCGACTGTCTTATCTCGCGCAGCTTGGCGGTCGACGGATTCAGCTTCTAGAGCCACCCATGGATCTTTAGCGTGACCTCTGATTCGGCATTAACAACAAAGCTATTCTATAACCAAACCCCGTCTTTGCTTTCGTTGCACCTCGAGCCGTCTTTTCTGTCGTTTTTGGAGCCATAGGTACAGAAAGATGGCTATTCCTACGATAAATGGTACCGCAAGACCGGCGGCGATAGCAGAAGCGCTATTGTCGCTTGCGCTGGTCTGTGGTCTTCGGCCTGATGGTGTCGGCGAGGAAGGGTCTGTCGTACCGTTTACTGCTGGTATCTGCCCAACCCACTTTGTCAGTGCTAGGTCGTGTCACAGATGGCTATAAGACGCGACCATTTGGCGTCAATCAAAGTGCACATACGCTTTGCCAATCGTTGTTGCTGGTGCTGTTGCTCTCTTGTATGGTGAACATGGGAGATACGGCGATGACTGAGTCGGAGGAGGCCGCCCCCTGCTCGGACTGAACTCGAAGCTCATAGGAAGCAGTCGTGAGGAAAGAGAGCGGGTAGGGAATATCATCCCAAGCGAATGAGTTATTATTGAGCCCGGCTATCACGCTTATCAGTTATACAATCTCACGAGCAACCATCTCTCTTCGCTTCAAAGACTAAGAGCAGACTTCTATTATGGCGGTCCAGTGCTCACTTGTAAGGTTCAGTTCTATTGAGTTCGCTATACTCCCGTTCGTTTCATTGACGAATAGTGCTGTTATGAAGACCGGCAAAGACCCCCCTTCCACAGGGTCCCATTCCAACAAAACATTGGAATACTGTGTGATATCGTCGAAGTCATTTCGAAATGACGCCCGCGTGATGTCCAGTAAGTGACACAGCACAAATAAAAAATTCTTCCGACGGCTTTTGCTCAAGTATGACTCCATTTTCGCGCGGCTTTTCATCCGCACCGATGCGTCGCGATATTCGCATGACTTCGAGTATAGACCCGGTATGAGAGACCAGCAATGCACCCACATACTCTTGGCAGTCCTCAGTCGAGGACCTCTAAAGTCTATATATCGTTGCTGCTTCTATTTACTTTAAATATCCCACTCGCTTACGTTCCCATGTTCTCGACAGTTGGAGACAGTTAGAGTGGTTCGGTTGTGTGGATAAAGTGAGCTGCCATTTGAGCCGCCCAATCAGATCGTCCTCTACCGAACTCTCCTTGCCGAAAACCAATTATATTTCCGTTTCTGTGCTATTTATGATCATGTTACGGTCCGAGACCTGCATTGTATATACATTAGGTAGGCGAGAAGTCGCGCTGCAGACAAAAATATGTAATAGGTACCGTAGTATCGATCGGATGGTGCCGAACAACTGTTCCGGTAGTCATTGTTTAATCCTGGAATTCACATTTTGGCCATGACAGCAGTACATAAATGCAAAGACTCACAGTATATCATCAAATACTACGTTTGGGATAACGCTTGCAACACAACTTAGGTGATTCTGGAAGCCGGAGAGTTGTCCAATCTCGCTAAAGCGAGAATATCCAAGCGTAGCTTGAGTCCGGTATGAGCGGCCGCCTATGGAATATTCGGACCTTACTATCATGAATGGCCCTTAAAGCTATCTTCTCAGCTTACTGTTGTTTAATAAATACAGCTTCCAATTGCGACAACTCTTTCTCACGGTGGAAATATGGATTCCACTCATGGATCCCGAAAACACTCTGGCTCGCTCGGTACTCGCTGAGTAGTGGCTTCCAGAAGAAAAATTGACTGCCAATCTTGTGACTTTTGTTCATAGGTGCCGATGATACCAGAGTGTACAGCCTGTATGACTCGAGGAGCCCGTATGAACTGTGTATTCTAAAGTTGCCAGAGGGACCTACCACGAAACCTTCCCTAGTCAAAGTGCTCGTCTGTATTACGGGTAAGATCCATTTTGTGAGACTGAATTATCTTTGACGTCGACATATACCTATCTAGTACAGGCTGCGATTGTTGTGTACTCATGCTTTACAGGGATGCCGAAAGAGTTAAACTTCGAGAATCATCTGGGTTACAGGTGCTTTCACAGAGCTAGGATCCAGTACCTGTATGTTCGAGTACTGACTACCCTCTGACCTATCTATCACAACAACGAGTCATAGCCCTCATTAAATTGATTCATTAATTCGCCAAACCTTTCAGTAGTCAAAAATCTCAAGTCCAAACTGGACCTGAAGGTTACCTAACCTCTATAGAGTAGTAGAAGGCTCTCCCCTGCAGGGCTCCTATTGAGAATTAATGCACCGCCACATACCGATGATGAATACCTCAAGGACAGCTCTGGGCCAGTAGTGGAAGTGGCTTGAAATAAGAGTTATGGCTTGGTGACAGTTAAGGTGGTCCCATCGAGTCCCCCGCTGTCCAGCCAGAGTTGCCGGACAGTGGGTCGATCCGAGTACATAGGTGCTCTGCATTATCCCGCGTTTCCCTCATGACGACACAGGCGGCGCCAACCTTAATGCTCACCTCTCTATCGGGTTTGACACTATTATGACTCGACTGAGGCCAGAATAGAGACGGCTTGAGAGAAATTTTTTCTTTGCATTTTGTTTTTGAGACATTGAAAATCTAGAATCACCAAAGGTGAATAAATCTGGATCTCCCCCGAATCTGTCTATCCGATTTCATTCGTGGTGATCTTGGTGCTTCCCGGCTCATGTGACAGCTCAGTGCATGCGGGGCTACCTAATCTCATGGTACCATCCCACCTCATTCCATTATTTGCGTGTCAAGCATTTGTATCACATTTTACCTCTGTTTAATCCCTTTCGGTTTGTTTACGATTTGAGTTGCTGCCTTCGCCTTGTCATTGAAGCTTGATAAATGATCTCTTGATCGTGAACTTCACTGATCGTAACAAACGTCGCAGAGACCTCGATAATGCTCTCATTAGTATTTCAAGAAGTGCTGCCGCCACTGTCGGCCACGCAACCCGTGACAGGAGCGGCCCCGGCCAGTTCTTCCCCTCCGACAGATCCGGCTCCACGGTTTCCTACATATTTACTCCCAAGCTTCACGAGACCTTTTCGGCGGCGACGTCAAAGTTCTTTTCTCAGCAATGCTACTGCCGACAATGATGTTCCCTCGCTGAGCAATTCGCCAACAGAGTCGCCTATATCTAGCCCTACAGAGGATCTCCCGGGCGCTGGTTTTCCACTCCCAAGAGCCTCTTCACGGAATGCCAACACTCTCAGACTGACAAGAGTTCACCCTGAAACCATCAGATGCTCTACTTGCGGAACGGACTTCGCTTTCACCTCCCAGATCGTCAGCAAGGGCTTCACTGGCAGACATGGCCGCGCCTACCTGGTCTCGCCTCCAGAGGATGGTGATGGTCGGCTTGAAGCGAACCTCATCAACGTTAAGATTGGAAAGTCGGAGCAGCGGATCCTGGTGACAGGATCTCATGTCGTCGCTGACATTCACTGCAACACCTGCCGAGCCAAGGTCGGCTGGAAGTACGTGGACGCGAAAGAAGAGGCGCAGAAGTACAAGATTGGCAAATTTATTCTCGAGACACAGAGGACGATTAATTACAAGAGCTGGGAGGATGCTACGCTGAACGAGGTATCCGGCCATGAGACGAGACCCATGAATGCTCCTGAAGAAGATGACAGAGAGCCCATCCTGTTCGACTCGGAGGACGAAGATGAGTGCGAAGAGCTCTTTGCTGGGATCTGGGATCCGGATATCGCTGCGAAGAGACGCAGGAACAAGGTCAATCAACGGTAGAAATGGGTTTTACTGTTGACGGGGTGGTTGGAAGGACATCATGATAGAAATCTCTCGTACACAACTATACCCCCGGCTTCTAATGGGACAGGCGGAAGATACCACATATGAGGGAGACAAGGATATAGGAATTGTCTCGGTGGAGTTTATGGTTTCCAGGGAGTTCTAAATTTGTGGCAAGGCTGGCGTTCTATAATGTTGATGACTTTCGATGGTCGAAGCTGTACACCCTAGACATTCCATCTATCTATATGTCTTATGGAAGAAAGTAGAGTGATCCTCTCTAGTATGTATGCTCTATCCATATGGAAATGTCCCATCACTTCTGAGGAAGATTGTCTGATGAACCTGAAGCCGGTGAGGGTGCCAGCTCGGGGTTTCGCGTGGCTGTTATTTCTAATGTGACCGGTCCATCATTGACCAAGGCAACCTCCATCATGGCTTGGAACACTCCATTATTTACCCTTTCCGCTGCATAGCCTGCTTGAACCTTTTGAAAGAAGTACTGGTCTGGTACGTGAAAACATGTCATGTTAGTTCCGACAACCTTAGTTTCTAGATATTTCCCGGGCATGGCCTCGAGAAATCGAAACCAAGACAATATTGTACTTACTAAAATATGTGTTAGTAAGGTATCACAAGATGGTAGAATTTTCTAGAAACAAAGGATTATCGAAATCAACCCTAGATATTTTTATACTTGCCATAATGATTTTGCCTCTTCTCCTCCTGCAGCACCATGAAAGTCAGGCTTGTTGCCTTTCTTTGTATTGGCGAGGAGTGTGAATTGAGAAACTTGGAGCAGTAAAGTTAGACAGAACCGCATGATGCATCTAAAGGGAGACATACCACAGAGAACCTCTCCTTCTATTTCCTGCACATTATGTTTCCACTGTGCGTCGTGAAAATATGTTAGATTCCAATCATCAAAGGCGTATGGAGCGGACACCGGCAGGCACCTCAAAGGCCACAGCTCCATGGCATGACATAGCAACAAACAGGGCTGCCAAGCATAAAAAGAGGTCTAGAAAGGAATGCCATCATACCCGACCACCTTGCTCATCATCCCACAGCTTCATCTTCAACACTTTGGCCGCTAGCGAGTCAGCTTCTTTTGTTGTGTCGCCGGGGGCCACTGCAGCAAACACTAGCACGCCTTTTCCAATGGAAGAGACTACCTCCTTGTCCACCGTGACGGAAGCCGACAGCACACGCTGCAGTATGGCTGTTTGCAGATGTGTGAGTAAGCAAGCTGGTAAGATGGATAAAATGGATGGAGGGATGGTCACCTACCTTTCATCTTGAATGAGTTTTTTTCCCTTCAATATAGCAGCAATAGCAGCTAGGGGCAGGGCTCGCTCTTTTCGAAATGAAAACAGCTATTAATGAAGTCTTTGTGATTGTAGTGAAGATACTCGTAGAGGTAGGTAACCTTTGTATACTGCATTTCACACTTTTAGCAGATAAGGATCCACACTGTCTTTTCCCCTGAAGTGTTGGCAAAGAATACCACTACTCCAAATATATTATTTCAGGTCATTGATCTCCACAAACTGAAAGGTTTCTCAAAGTGAATATGAAGAAAAAAATTAAAATAAAATAAAGATTCGGAGAAGCTAAACTAACAACTGCATTTGCGTGAGATATGTTGAGACAGATCCAGGCAGATGGGGAGTGACCTACCTAGTAGTGCATAACTCCCGTCCTGTAGGGGTTTGAGAAATGAGCAGGTCGGCAACTTTGGTTACGAACTGAGTATAAAGTTAAGCAGATATACGCTAGGGAGTTAACCTTTACATAAACGATCCAAGATTAGGTGAGAAATGATTTCTTTCTGGATTTCCAATCGGAATGCTCCTCTGAAACCGTCATTCACATGAATGAGTCCATGTTTGCACCTGTACTCTGTTGGTGATGATGTACTTGCTACTGAGGTACTGCCTACTAGTGAGTACATTGGGTCCGCCGTGATCATGCATGCGTACTGAAGTGTCTGTCAGTGATTAAATACAGAAAGCAGGTGCAGACCGGGGTACCCCGCACATGCTTCTTTTTGGGGGTCCAGTAAATCGCAACCTTGGGAAGGTGCATGCCTGAAATGGACATTACTACGGCAGCTGCATTTCGGGTCTAGCATCATCACCGGCTGCAACGACCTGATTCATTCAATTCAGCCTTCCCTCAGACAACGCGCGCAGTCGCGACAGATCTAGATTCGGCACTCTACACTTCCCAAATCCATGGCAAGCAGGATTTAAGCCGCAGCCGTAAACAACAAGCTTTTGCGCGGTGTCAACAAACGGTTTGTTTACAATCCCCTTCTTTCTTGACTTCCCTTCCAGTCCCTTCTGTTTGCGCAAGCACCGCCACCTCACTGACTTACCTCTTCAGCCGGCATTACTTCGTGCAACGCTCGATCCAAGTGCTTTCGCCCTCTCATCATCTTCCTAAAGTTCCTACCTACCACATTCGCCTATCATCCTTACCTACCCCCCACCGGTGGACCACGAACCTACAAACCCGAAACCGAACCGATCTCTGTCTGGTCACAATTGCATGTGCCCGCAACAATGGCGGCCCGAAAACTGCAACAGGAGATAGAAAAGACCTTTAAAAAGGTCTCTGAAGGCTGCGCCGAGTTCGACGCCATCTACGAGAAAATCGAACAGTCCAACAATCCTGCCCAGAAGGAAAAACTCGAGGATCAGCTCAAGCGTGAGATCAAGAAGCTCCAGCGACTGCGCGATCAAATCAAAACATGGGCTGCCAGCAATGACATCAAGGACAAGGCTCCTCTACTGGAGAACCGCCGCATCATCGAATCCGTTCGTCCCTGCATATATCCCCATGATCTTCACTCACTGACTTGCCTCCCCTCTACAGCAAATGGAGCGGTTCAAGGCTGTTGAGAAAGCCATGAAGACAAAAGCCTACTCCAAAGAGGGCTTGTCAGCTGCTTCCAAACTCGACCCTCAGGAGCAAGCCAAAGCCGAAGCGAGTGATTTCCTCAGAGAGGTCGTCGAGACGCTCGAACATCAGATCGAGCAGCTGGAGACTGAGGCTGAAACTTTGCAAGTGCATTCAAAGAAGGGCAAAAAGGGAGGAAGTAGCACGGACCGTGAGCGTCTCGCCAAGATCGAGCAGATGATGGAAACACACAAGTGGCATATAGGAAAGATCGAGTTGATCCTGCGCTCGCTCGAGAATGGTGGGCTGGAACCGGAAGACCTAAACGATATAAAAGAGGGCATTCAGTATTATGTTACTGAAGGCTTGACTGATGGGTATATTGATGATGACACCCTCTACGACGACCTCAAACTCGAAGAGGAGGAAGATGTCTTTGGTATGAATATCGATAACGACAAAGTCTCATCACAAGATACGCAGTCAATACAGGAAGAGGTGGCCGAGCCAGAACCCCGTCCTGGTAGTTTACCTAGCAAAACCCGGAATGCCGTCGACCCAGCCAACCGGAGACCTTCTGGCCAGATGAAGTCACCGCTGCCCACCCTGGCTACACTGCATACCCCTCTCTCAAATGTCACGAATAGCGGCGCCACAGCCAGCTCTTCTAGCATGAAACCGGCGTCCTTGCCACAAAGACCTCCAGGTGAGGGCCTCAAGTACGCCTCAGCGGCGGCTGCTGCTGCGGCTAGTGAGAAGAACAACTTCGGAATCGCTCCACTCCCTCCACCGCCAGGTGCTTCACCAGCTCCAACTTCTATGGGCATCTCGCCTTTACCGCCTGCCAGCTCTTTGCGAACAAGTGCTGCCAACTCTCCAAACACCGTTTCCGTCCAGCCTGTTCGTCCGGAGTCACGGCCCGGCAATCTCCCAGTTCCAGATGCGAGACCAGCAGAGCAAGTTGCAAGCGTGTCGACATCGTCAAGGAAGGCAGTCAAACCAGAGAAGCCAGCCAGTGTCTCAGAGCCGTCAGAGCCCACTAAAGGTAGTAGATCACACTCCAAGCTATACAACTTTGCCTCACTGACATATCCCCACAGCGCCTTATTCTAATGGAGTATCTCATGGCGCTAAGCCCACTGAAGAGGAGAAGGAAGAGGAGTCCATATTCCATCTTCCGTCGACCCTACAAGACCTGATGGAATCATTCGAGGCCACGCGGAGCAGACCTCCTGCAGCCGTTGACACGCCTTCACATCTGCGGATGATGTCGTCCTCACAGGCCAACACCAACATGGTGGACAATTTCGATGCTGAGCCACCGCGTACCCACAGACCCGAAATTCGTTATCATTCTGCGTCTGGCTATCCGCAAGAGCCACTGGCGATTCTAGACGACCCTCGTCTTTATTCGCGCATTGAACCAGATACGCTCTTCTACGTCTTTTACTACAAACAAGGCTCCTATCAGCAATACCTGGCAGCCAAAGCCTTGAAGGATCAGAGCTGGCGCTTCCATAAGCAATATCAGACCTGGTTCCAGAGACACGAGGAGCCAAAGAACATCACGGAAGAGTTTGAGCAGGGCACCTATCGTTTCTTTGATTACGAGTCCACATGGTATGTTTTATTCCTATGTTCCCTATACTATTTTCCTTGGACAGCTCTGTTCTGGTCGAGATTAAAACGAGCTAATCAAGATGAACAGGATGAACCGACGAAAGGCAGACTTCAAGTTTGCTTATCGATATCTTGAGGACGACATATAAATGCTGACCCCTTGCTCATCATTGCTCATATGACGGTAGCTGTGTTACACAGAATGAGGGATAGGTACGAGAGTGTCAAGCCACACACTGATCGCGAAAGGCACATTTTGTACCAGTAGTTCGAGTTACTGTAAGCTGAAGGGAACGTGTCTAAAGAAGAGTCCCGGCTCAGTTAGGGTTGTACAATGTCTTTACTTGCTTTGAAACTAGCAGGCAGCCGAAGTGAGCTTTGCAACTGGTCAAACCGTGTATTTATAGCTGGCACGGTCTTTCACTGTGCTCTCTACCCTGGCCTGGTAATGACGCCAACATGAATCAATGTTGAGTTAAGGAAAATGGTATATTTGTAAACCAGTCGCTGTACCACTCACCGCTTGACTATGCCCATTATGAGAACTAATGCCGCCCTGAGGTCTGATGCATCGATGCCTGACCCAGCAGGCCTGAACAAATAATGCCAGTCCGAGAAATGCTTGTACATAAGCTCGCTTTGGGACTGCGCTGGCCTGGCTCAGGGTGGTTGGTGAATATAGCTCTCAAGTTCCTCCAATCGGAGGTGGCCGCCTCATAGTTGCCACTGGTCATGATGATTGATTGATCTGATTCGAGCGCTTCAACGACCTCATTGAGGTCATCTGATGGACAGACTCTTTGTCTCTCTCGGGTTATGTGCCTAGCTTAGTCTGTAATGAAGCAGGTAGATGAAATACGCCCTCAGGTATCTAACCTCTTTTTGTTTGCTTGGAAGGGCGATGATATCCATTCCAAGCAGCTAGGTTTTGAGTTTACTCAAGCTCATTGGGCCGCTTGAATACATATGTACCTAGTTAGGTATTACCCCTTGCTTGCCACGGCTGCCCGGGCGGAGAACATTGTCTCACTGGGGGTTCTGTGGTCTTGAGTGATGAAGGCAGATATTGATGGTCTGGATATGTTTGACAGTTGTCGAGAAACAGCATATTTAACTTTAGAGTGTTGGTATAGCTAACTGCCTTATTGCCTACCCAAACCGGTGTGATCCACGCCGGGGATTCCCCTCAGCGGTTTGTCTCCACCCCCACGGGGCGTTTTGTCGTTGGGATTTAGTGCAGTGTAGTGAGAGGATAGCAGGTAGCGAGGCTTAAATGCTCGATGCCTAAGATTTCGGCATCGGAGACGGCAACTTGCTATTGTTTGTAGAGGCTTGTTGGTTGGTTGTTCCTCTATTTCGACTTGTCAGGTTATACAGCGATTGGTTACTTTCTCTGTTTTACAAAAGTTGGAGCTGTGGTTGAAAACGGATCTTAGGTAACCCTTTTTGTCTTACATGCGCCGACGCGCGGGATCGGAACTCGTTCATACAAGTCCCCATGATCGGTACTGTCTTTGCCGTCCTTTCATTCACCTCCTAATACATCTATACATCCTATATTCCGACTTGGCTAAGAATACACACCTAAGAAGTGAGAAAGTTTGGAAGACCTGTGATTGTACTTATCTTGCATTGCTCTTTTGCATTATTACACCTTTGAGAGAGGTGGAAGGAGTAGCTAGTCGCTTCTTGCCTGTGTTTGGAGCCTTTGTTCATCGTCTGCGTAGCTCTCCTTTGCTATCTCCAAGCTATCATGTCCTTTCCTCAAGCTTTATTCACGCAAACAACCTTTACGGGTCCATCACTGCTGCAAGCACGACGCGAGACGATCCAGAAGGTAACGGTCAAGGCTCAGCTTAAGAGGCTCAAGGAGTCAGGCCAATACTACTGCTTTAACCTCAAATGGCAACCTGTCTATGATGACAAATCGCGCTGGCCGGCACCACCTACGGTGTACTGGGATAGCGACATCGCCAAATGGATTGAAGGTGCCTGCTATGCACTCGCGGAGAGTTATGATGCCGAGATCGATGCTGCTGTGCGGGAGCTCGTGCAGATGATCCGGGGAGCACAACAGGTTGACGGCTATTTGGACGTCTACTTCACGGTTATCGAGCCGGGGAAGCGGTGGACTAATGTGAGAGATCAGCATGAACTGTGAGTGAGTTTCTCTGTTCCGCTACCCTCTCCCTTCTTCCCATCGAGGTCCCCTATATCTCGAAAAACCCTACAGTATGAAATGGATTAACCATCTGTAATTAGATATAACGCGGGGCATATGATTGAGGCGGCTCTCGCCCACAGTAACTATTATCAGAACGATCTGCTTCTCGAGACGATCCAGAAACATATAAAATTGATTCATTCCGTTTTCGGGCCCGGCGAAGATCAATTACACGGATACCCTGGGCATCCGGAGATCGAGCTCGCCTTGGTTCGGTTGTATGAGGCTACTGGCAACCAGGATGCTTATGATCTGGCCAAATACTTCATAGAGGAGCGCGGTAACCCGACGGGGCAGAATGGCAGTATGTTTCACATGATGAGTTCAAGCTCCCCTTGGAACTGACTTTGGGCAATAACTAATTATTCGTTGATTCTAGAGAATTACTATCAATGGGAGCTGGAAAGGAGAGGCGATAATCCCTGGCAGCGCCCCGATTGCTACCCCATGCATGCCGAGAACTGGTATAACCAGGCACATAAACCGATCTTGGAGCAGAAGACCATGGAAGGCCATGCAGTCAGAGCCTTGTACCTCTACACAGGGCTCGCAAACATCTTGAGCCTTGACAAATTCGGCACCAAGTCCTATGCTAGCAACGCACCGTACTTCGAGACGCTTAAAACCCTGTGGGATAACATGGTCGATAAGAAGATGTACCTCACCGGGGGAATCGGCTCCATGATGCAGTGGGAAGGGTTCGGTATTGATTACTTTCTCCCGCAGGGCTCCGACGATGGAGGATGCTACAATGAAACATGCGCGTCCATCGGAGTTATTCTCCTTGCAGAAAGGATGCTTCACCTTGACCTGAATTCGAAATACTCTGACGTTATGGAGCTATGTCTCTACAATGCTATCATGACTGGTGGTAAGTAACATAAGAGAAGCAATGTGGAACTGTGTTTGGAGAGCTAATCGATTACTAACTTCGATAGTGAATCTCACGGTAAGCTGTTTCGTGACATATAGACAGTACTAGGCCATTGTCTTACATGTTAGCCAGGGCAACGCGTTCACATACGTGAACCAACTCGCAAGTTCGGATAAAGACAAGAGTAGGCGTTCCGAGGTCAGTACCTGGATATTTATGCCTCGGTCATGTCAGAAATGAGGCGGTCAAAGTGAAAAATAACTTACACGACAAATAGTGGTTTGACACATCGTGTTGTCCGCCGAATGTATCTCGGCTCTTCGGAAGCCTTGGGGGCTACCTATGGGACTACGGCGGCAAAGAACAAGATGTCTTCATCAATGTTCACTTATACACCACGGCGAAAGTCTCGTTTCAGGTCGATAAGCAAGATGTGGTCTTCGAGCAGAAGTCCAATTGGCCATGGGAAGGAAGTAAGCAACCCCATTCTGAAACATCTCCGCCGCTAACCGCGGATATTTATTCTTCTACAGAGGTCATCTTCCAATTTGAAGCACCACCGTCGACGAAAACGACTATCAAGCTTCGTATCCCCGGCTGGGCTGGAAAGCACTTTGAAGTAAGTGATTGTCAAATTGGCCGCAAGAGATGTTCACATTGTGGAACGATGAGCTAACTATCCCACAGCTCACTCCGGCGTTGAAGGACCCAGAGATCGTCAAGGGCTATCTAGTTCTGCCACCAAGTTATACTTCAGAGACCAAGTCCTTTACGATCGAGATTGGGGGGTTTAAACCTCGCCTCATCTCCCCTCACCCATATACCAACCAGCATACCTTGACACTGGCGCGCGGGCCGTTGATTTACTGCGTTGAAGATATCGACAACCCTTGGGAGCAGGATCATTTTCGCAATGTGGGGATCTCCCTCGGGGCGGAAGTGCGCGAAGAGAAACATGTGATGACGAATGGCAACGACGCGACAGGGGAGCGCTATGTTGGTCTCCGTACCGCGGGATGGGTTCGCCAGATGGATCATTGGTCAACGGCCGACTCCGGGGCCGAACCCGGCTCAAGCAGCCGGGACTCGCTGACTACGGCAAAGAAAGAAAGGGACTTGGTCTTTATTCCCTACTATATTCGTGCCAACCGTGGCGGCAGTGGCCAGATGCGAGTTGGACTATTGAAGGGCTGACACGCGGAATGCCACCCCCTTACCGATCAAATTCATGCGAAGGGCATCTAGTCCAAGACGTCAGTGTATCCGTGTACCCTGCTCCCGTGCAGAGTGAAAAGGACCCCTGGCTGGCCCGAGGTCTCTCGGGAGACGAGGGATAGGAATGTAGGGGTCAAGAAGTGTCTAGACTCTAGGAATTTATTCATCTACAAATATCAAACTAGTTATTTCTCCTTCGCTACCGTCACTACCTGTCTTCTGTTTCCCCCAGATCTTAATGCATGACCCCTGTTGCCAGTCCGGCTTACGTATAATATCCATACCCCGTACGTGGCATTGATATGAGAAAGCCACCTAAGCCTTCAAACGGACTGCGCCGCAGAATTTGGCATATGTGGCCGCGTCTGCTCTACGTAAGAACATCTATATTAACACTCACTCGGCACTTTCAATCTCTATTCATAGAGATCTTACCAGTTACACATATATATTGCGTGGTCCTGTTCGGCTCACGTTGCATGGGGAGACAAGGGGTGCCCCTGATCCAGACCCGTCAAAAAGAGGCAATAGCTCGGCAGATCTCAGCACCACAGGCAAACAGGGTTACAATCTCCACGACACGTCTACTGAACCTGGTCGGCCCTGCGTCCTCAATTACGTACATGTAGATCACGATGTACTACCTGTACTCTCCGACCAAGAATGCTGCCGATTCGTGCGAAGATAATGGACCTTCAGTACCTTGCATCTGTGTCAAAATCCGACTTGGCGTGTGAAGGTTTTCCGTCCATCAGATTTGGGTATACTAAAGATATCCTCAGGTGCATTATGTGTTTTGAATAAAATCACTGCCATGTAAAGATGCGCCGTGGATCAGGCTCTAGTATACTAAAGATATCTGACTCACGCAAATCAAAAACATCTATGTAGACGTAATTTCCTAGCGATCATTTAAATGAAGATAGTGTACCTGACCTATACATCAATTCTCTTTCGTAGCTGAAACGTGAGCTCGCAAAATTGAGCACGTCTAGAAGATGCCCTTGTGAGTGCTGGCCGCTTCCGAATATGCTGGATTCGGGAGTGTGTTTACTTTACCCCTGGCATTCCAGGGTCTTATAGCCCCCATGTGACTAAGGTCGGTATACCTAGGTGTGGACGATGCATACGTTGTTGCAGCGGCCTATGCTGCCTCTTTAAGCTGCGGGACAGCTTGGCATGCGACGCAAGCGCACCAGTAGTAAAAAGTGCCTTCATTCCTGCTCGTTGGCTTGGTTTTGTGCCCCCTGATGAAATTATGATATTAATCTGCAAGAGAACGTGAGAGTTCATTGTGACAATTTTTGAGGCGTGGCTATTCCCTACTTTATTTTGTCCGTCACCAGTCTCTTCCTCAATACGACCTTACGACTTCTTCATATATCTTTTACATCACCGGATCAATAGAATGACTTCACAGCCTGACGGACAGCCAGGCAAGAGTACTTCGACAGAAGAATTTCTTCTCCAGCGAAAATACACTTGTCCTGAGTGCACCAGCAGCTTCAAGAGACCTGAACATCTCAAGAGACACCAGCGCGGCCACGACAGCAACAAGAAGTTTGGCTGCCCTATTTGCGGCAAGGGTTTCGCCAGAAGGTCAGTTTTGTATTCAGGCTTCAGCGCCGTCACACAGACTCACATCGTCGACAGTGATATCAGAGCTCGACATCTAGCTGTCCACGCCGGACATCCCCGCCGCAAGGGACCTGCCAATAAGGGGCGAGCATGCTATGAGTGTGCTAAGGCTAGGGACTGGTGCTCCAGAGATTTGCCTTGTGTACGGTGCACAGCCAAGGGTCTCTGTTGCCGCTACCCGGTTGACTCTCGATCTCGCACAGCCAAAGCAGTGCCGCGCAGTTCTTTCGTTGCGGAACAGACCAAGCCCAGCAGAACGATGACGACAAGCACGAGTATGGCGAACAATTCTCGAAGAGCATCTTACCCTATTGAGAACTTCTTCATTAAGACTAGGCAAGACTTTGAAAACCTGTCCAGTGGTGTTCTATGTAAAGGCGATCTGCCATCGTCCAAGCCACTGCTATCGTCGCCCATTACTCCGATAACTCCAAACCCTCGACAGACAAATGTCCACAGGGATCAAGGAAGCTCTCTTCACGTTTATCCACCCTCGCCATTAATAGTCTCAACTCGGGCATCAGTTGAATGCGAAACAGAGAATTTGATTAGAAGAGAGCACCCTCAGCCAATAGGTCTCTTAAAAAGTTCACCTTCCCCCCTGGACCCTGCCTACCCTCGCTTTCAAAGCCCTAGCTTCATACACACAGAAACTCATGGCAGAATACAAACTCTCTTAAATAGCCGGTCATTCCACAACGACTGCTACGATCAAGATGACTCTGGCACTGCATATTCGAACACCCCAAGAGATTCCACCGAGTCCCTCATGAACCATATGAGCGCTTTTAACTCCTCGGAGGCCGTAGAAGGCTACGATATATCTCCAACACACGCGGAAATCGATGCTTTGAGCGACTACCCCGAATTCTACCTCACCACTGAGACGGTTAACACCCCCCTTACGCCTGTCCATGATAGAGGGATGAATATTTGGGATTCGCATAAGAACCAAAACCAGGTGTCACTACTGTCACTTCAGACGGCTTCCCCAACATTGTCGCAAGCGACCTCACGGACCGAGGAAAGCGAGCGCCGAATCAGCCCTCAGCTTTACGACACCCCGCAATACTTGCCACTGGACCAACCGTCATCCCCCGAGCGTCACTCGTCGCGTCCCGTCAACCTAAAAACGTATGAAATCATAGCGAAGAACTTCCTTGAGCTGTGGCATGACGATGACAACATGAAGCTCTTATCTTCGCCTTCAGCGACGTCGCCATTAGCCTTCAACACGGGAAGACTCAGACTCCCACCGCAGACAGCCAACCAGCACGATTTCTTTCTTGGGCTTTACTTCCAACACGTGAAGGACTGCGGGGATGACGATGCTACGAGTTTTGGGATACACCCTAGCGAGGTTGGCACGTTTGTTGAGAGTCCGTTTGGGTGATGTTCGATTGTCATCGGGAGTTGTAAGGCTAATAGGGGTTGGCATCTTGGACATGTCTGCTATGTGCCTCTGGGATACATTTGGTGACGAATTCATGATTTGTACGATGAAAAAGATATTCATTCTACTTTTGTTTTATATACGACCTGTTTGTTCTGTGGGTTACAATACCACTAGTAATCCATAAGGGCTGAGTTCTCATGATCATCTAAGGGTGGTGTTTCAAGCAAAATAGCTACCCTGCATCCCTGCCTCGGCCGGCCTAGGCATGTGTGCAGGCCTGTGTCATTTATACAACCCGCTAACTCCCTTCATAACCAGTGTTCCGTGAAACGACACCAGGTAGTATGCACAAACTCACTGGCGCTCCTCCATAAACGGCATCCAGAATATATACAGTAACGAAAGATTGCGAGGAGAAAAGTCAAACTACTGGATATTCTTTCTGACTGCACCAACGGCAGCCGAAACACCGATCTTGGTGAACTCATACAGCATCATGTCTCCAATTCCAAACAGACCCCCTTCCGCGTCTCCCTCAGCACCGCGAGCACGCAGGAATTCCTCAACTTCGGTGCGTCTCTTGTATCTGGCTGCCTGTAAAGCCGTTCCTGCTTTGGTCCGGTAATTGATATCCGCACCGCGATCCAGCAGGATCTCCACAACGGGCAAATTGCCCTCGAGCGAAGCTTCGATAAGGGATGTAGTCCTCGCGGGCTCCTCCAGATCATCTAGCGGGTTGATCTCGGCACCGTAGTCAAGTAGTATTTTGACATTCTCTTCACATTCTTTCCGGCCTATTGCGGAGATCAGTGCCGTATGGCCGCGCGAGTCAGTGGCATTGACATCTGCGCCCTTTTCAAGTAAGAACTTGACCAGCTCCAACCCGTTCTTGTTTCGAGCCGCTGCCTCAAGCGGCGTCTGTCTCATATGATGTTCTGATCGCTTGTTGATATCGGCACCGCGGTCTAAGAGTATTTGCATGACTTTAAGCTGCATGCCGACTGACCCATCGCCCAACATTCGATCTGTAGCCGCGCATAGTGGAGTCTGCTTTTCGGGAAAGTCCATATTCGGATCGGCTCCAGCGTCCAACAAGATCGTGACTATTTCTTCGGCCGCTTTGACTCCCTCTTTAGACCTCCCGTAAGACTCGCACGAACCAATGGCTGCATAAAGGGCCGGCGCGACAGAATCATGTTCGTAATTCTCTTTCCTCTTTATACACAGATTTACGTCGGCACCACGCTCTAACAGCAGCTTGACCATCCCTACGTCGCCATTCCAAACAGCTTGCCTTAACGGGAAACTCCTCTCCGAGGTGGCGTTGATGTTGAGACCATTGTCGAGCAATTTTTCCATAACTTGAGTCTGTTTGGAGCCAGCGGCTACCTCGAGTACTTCCGTTGCCAGTTCCATGCCGGGCGATATCTCGACGCCGTGCTCAATAAGTAGAGCGATGATTTCGAATTTTCTAGACTCGATAGCTGCCTTTAGGGTACTTCCATACTTTCCGCCGACGATACGAGGATCGGCACCCCTCTCCAGCAGTATCTTCGTTGCTTCGATATTGCCTGAATAACAGGCAGCGTGTAGAGCTGTGCCGTACGTGCCCCCAACAGCGTTGATGTCGGCGCCGGCGTCTAAGAGCATCTTCACAAGCTCTGAGTTGTCGCCATTGTAGGCCGGATACACATGTGTCTTGGCGTAGCAGGCTGCCTGTAGAGCATTTCCGTATTCACCTCCTGCTATGTTCACGTCAACGCCCATTTGATGAATAAGTGCTCGCGCCATGGCTATGTGATTTGTGTAGGCGGCAACCTGCAACAGGTTATCTAGATTCCCCCCTCTCTTAGTCCCGTCTGCACCATGCGCCAGTAACCAAGACGCTGCCTTCGTGTTTGCACGCCTGATGGCGGCCATAAGGGGTGTCCCTGATGGGTCGTTGCCATTGTTCACATCGAAGTTTCCCCTTTCCATTAGGAGCTCAATAAATTCGACACTCATGCCTCCGTAGATGGCAACATGCAGAAACGTTCCGCGTTCTTCCGGGAGCTCCAATGTCGCGCCTCTCTCAATGAGCAAGCGCGCGACATCTTCGTGTCTATGGTCCATAGCGAACTCCAAGGCTGTGCCAGCTTCTGAAGGGATATCAATCTCGGCCCCGCTATCTAGTAGCATGCGAACTGCATCCAGATGGCCCATGATGGCCGCGCTGTGGAGTGGCACGCGCTTAGAATGGCGTTCAAGTCTGTTCGGGTCGGCACCACCCTTGATGTAATCGGCGATCTTGTCGACGTCATTGTCGCCCGCTGCTTTGTATAAATGGGAAAACCCAATACCTTGCTGATTTCCGAAAGGTAGGGCTTCTTCCTCGGCCTGTTTTTGCCTGGCACGTTCGACTGCACCTTCGCGAGCTCGTCGGTCAATCACCTCTTCCGACCAGGGATCTACTGCTGGTTGAGAGGCGCCAGATACCAGCCATTGGAGGCCCCCTTCAACGTAGCCGAAGAGCTGGTGTACGTAGTCCATCGTTCAGATAGGGGAGGCAGAAGAAGATGAGATATTGGCAAAGAGAGTCGAGCGACGAACTAGTGAACTAGTGCTCCCGCGGATCTTGCCAAGCAATCCAAGACTACGATTATATATATGCGCCAAGATCTGATAAGTTCACAACCCTCTGTTCGAACGTCAATCTTACTGGTGGTGGACTGTCGCGACTATATAACTTGTGCGGAGCGCTGGTAAGAGCTAGTGTTCAGCTGAGACTAGGTTTGCGTGGCCTGCTAACCTCTTCTACTACCGCGCCTTCAGAATTCATCCGATCTTACAGAAGCCAATAATACCATCTTTTGTTTCTTTCGGCATTTTGACAAGCGTTTGCCGAGTACGCTCGATTAAGGGAAAAAAAAAAAATTGCTATGGTCGATGTGTGTGATAATCTCAAAAAGTGATGTTTTTTTTTTCTCTATACACACTGGGCCGGTCAACCCAAACCATATCTCCGAAGTAATACCTAAAGCATCAAAATGCGGGATGATGTCAATGGCTGAAGAAGTAGGGCTTCCGGCCATGTGGAGTATAAGTTCAAATGCGATGATTAATCAAGAGCATACGCTGTAAGTAGACGTATCAATGACAAGTATTTCCCAACACAGTCCATTGAACAACCCTTCCTGAGTACAGGGCCACTATTGCGGTGTCATAGCTAATACAACACTGTGAACTGAAAGAGAACAATTGTCCCTTTTTATATAGCTATGCCTCGATGCCGGGAAACTCTCTAACTTTACTGTTCAAGATTACTCTAAATGGTAGACAGTGCAAAGCGGAAAGTTGCCTAATTAGCTATTCAAAGGCTATTATTATATATGTCCCATAACTTTAATGTTAAAGTTCTAAAAAGATAAGAGTGACAAGTCCGTCAAAGCTAAGAGTATATAATATGTACTATATTTAAAATAGGTGTTAGGAACTGATAGTATTGCATCATACCTTAATAAACAAGAATTTATATAACTCTTGATTTAACCCCTTTTTTCAACTTGCATTCTATAGTTTTCCAGTGTTATCCCGTGTTGCAAGCTAAATTGGCTTAAAACATATATTTCTTTTGTCTTCCTTTTCTATTGTATTGAAACTCTTATTATTGGGACTTCGATGGTGCTGTTGAAACGCTGTGGTTTCTCAAATTACTGCTGGATATGTTTGAGATTATTCACAACACTGGCGCTGGAACTAAACCTGGGAATTTCTAATTTACTATTTAGAAAGACATCATTATAATTGTCATGGGTTTCGATGTGCTTATCAGACGACATATTTCCAGTCGTCGTCGACCATTATTGGCATCTTTCAAGGTGAGATTATCTGATAATAATTCTGTGCACCAAAAAAAAATTGATTGAACGGCTTAGATGTGTCGGTGGAATAGTGTAGATGGCTGTAAACTTGTATGAACAGGTGAACTATAGTCGAAATACCTTGTATTGATACCACACTGGAAACCTATGAGGGTGTCTATAAAGAATCAATAGAGCAATTTATAGGGCCGAATATTCCTTCATACTCTGTAGACTTTCTGGTTTTTGCTTCCCGTTGGATCTCATATTTCCCGCTGCAGGATCGTTACACTTGGCACGGAAACATTGGCCATTGGAAAACGCTCAGGCCTATGCATCGTCTAGTGTTTACAAAGGCTGCGCTTCTAATGCCACATGAGGAGTTTACTTGATGATCCAGTACCTTGTCTCGACTGTTTGAAACCGATCCATGTGATGAGACTGTCCTTCTCATCTTCTCCGATATAGAAACTCGTGATCACACAGACAAACTCCCGATCTAGAGTGAATTCTCCAGTATTGCTCTAGATGCAGGCTGCAATACCACCAACTCACACATCATTCTTGCTTGCAGGAAATCAGATGGCGTCATTTGGTTCTGGCCGTTGCGCCAGGAGAGTTGGAGATAGAATACGAAGCTAAAAACAAGCCGGTGTGAACAGTTCCGCACTTAACGGCCTTTAACGGCCTTTAATGTCGGCAGAGCTAGTCAGCTGTTCACTAAGGCTCCTGCATTACCAGGGGTATTCTTCTAACCCCACACAAGAATTGATACGGAAAAGGATGCGAAGATGGGCGGAAACGGAGCGAGGGGATCCACATCTTGATAGTCATGCCGTAAATGCTACACAAAAAAATGGGAAAGGGGAGGAATGTCATATTTTGAATGCAGAAGATTTGCAGGAATGCAGCCGGAGAAGACCCCTTTTATCGGGCCTACCCCGGATTGTCACTGCGAGGAAGAACTGCAGGTGCATTTGTTTAGTCACAGACTATGTGTTCATGGGGTTAGTCCTATATCCAAATTCCATTCCGTCAGACTTCTGTCCAATCACATGTCCCAAAGGACCTTCGAGCTTCCATCTATGGACAGCACGTAATAAGACCCACGTGTTTCTCAACGCTTTTTAAAACGAGAGCGAGAACTGGTCTAGTGAAAGACGCTTAGGGTGTTAAGACATCCTCCAATTTCTTTTTATATTTGTTCTTCTTTACAATTTCCCGCTCCTCCTTTATCAAAGTGCTATTATCTTTTCTTAAGATCTCCTGGATAGGCTTCTACTTAGAAGGTAAGTAGGCGTCGGATGGCATATTGTAAAGTAGAGCATCTCCAGAACCTTGTTACTCCATCCTAAGTCGCGAATAGAGACAATGAACTGAGAGACCCGGACAATCTTGAATGAGCTAATCTGTCATGCGTTGCTCATGCATGCAGCAACTCGGACTAGCCAGTCGGCGGCCTTATAACGGCGTTTCACCCTAGTCTCTCGCCAAGACCTTTTTGAAGGTGTGATAACTTCAAACTGCTCATACCTCTTGAAGAAGAGAGAAGTTTTGCATCCAGTGCATGGGCAATCTTTGTCTTAGGCATACCTGAAGGGAGGCCTTGTCAGCCCAACCTCCCGTCAGAGCTGTCAGCCCGACTTTCTGTAATCATAGAAAAACTCTAGATACGTGTTGATTAATAGCCAGGATAGCCCCTCTTTCGGACTGAAAATATAAGGCACGCCTTTCTCCCCTCTTCTGGGGATAGCGGGTCAGAAGTTAATAGATCTCTGTTCTGCCCTCTACCTTACCACTCTGAAGTGCAAACCCATCACAGTTTTAATGCTTAGATTTTCGTTTGTGATGGCAGGTGGATCATTTGGCAATGTGAGAGATGGGATACATCATTCATGCTAACGGAGGAGGGTTACAATGTCATGCAATACTACCGCCACAACCATCAGGGAGTCTCTCCTCCCATTGTCAATCCCATAGTAGATAGCTTCCAGATACTTTAGTACAGGGGTTTCACCCTCACTTGGGCATCCAACTTGCAGAGAAGCGCTCTAGGCCCTGTATGCGGGTCTAGTCCTCCAGGATTGGAAGAGGAAATTCCTTGACATGCAGCTGTCTACTACTAATATAGTATGGCCATCATCTTAAGTAGTGTTCGGGTGAAATGGAAAAGGCCCGTCGGCCTAACTACCGGATCGACATCGGACTCAGCACGTGGGCCGGGAGATGGACCGGTGATCACCAGGGCCATCTCCGTTTTAGACTGTTGACCATATATAAATAGAGGCTGTCGATCTCGGGAAATGAGAGTTGACGAGCCTCTCGAACCAGCCCATACCTTGACGAGCTGCTCATAGCAGCTTAAGCTGGCGACCATGATGCAGTTGCTTCGCACTTTGCTTCTTGCTGGGTCTGCAGCCGCCGTTGCTCTCCCTAACGCTCAGGATGATGTCAACTTTTCTAAGAGAGGCCTCTTCGGCCCAATCGATACTTCAAACCCTGCTGCTGTAGCCGGTGGTTCGGTTCAATGTGCTGGCCCGCCAGTATCCTCGTTCTTTGCTGGGCTGAACCCTCCGGTATTACAGCCCTCGAAGACTCCCCTTTTTTGGTATACACTCATGCTTATCTTCGTGACTCAATATAGTACCCGACAAACTCGTGGTGGGCGTCTTACGCAGCAACTCCTGGAAATGAGGTCGCTGCCGGCCCGTACCCGTACGAATCTTCGATGGGCAATACCGGTTTCATGTTTGGTGTCAGCACCCAACGACAATTCGATGGAACATCCATCAAGCAGCCCACTCAGATGGATATCCTCGCATCATTCAAAGAGCATCAGGGGTCTTTCTCAAACCACAAGGCGATTGCTTTCGACACGCAGACTGTGACCGTGCAATACTTCCAGGGCTCCGCCACGATGACGACGTATCTCGTCCCCGGATCCCCCTATATCACGCTGAGTTACCAATCAGCTACCCCCTATCTGAATACTACGAACGGTGGTATTTCGTCCTTCAATGGAAACAGTCTTGCTGTTGGTGCCAGTTGTACGTCATGAACAGAGAGCAATCCGAACCGAAAGGGACTGAGGTTAGCTAACATCAAATGTGTAAAGCGACGGCGACTGGAACAGAGTTCACAGTGACCGATACGACAGGAACGACTTACATCATCTACTCTCTGTCAACAATTACGTTGACAGCCAAATCGGTCTCGTCCAACTCCGGAACAATCACCGCGTCGAGCACGTTCAACGGCGTTCTTCGACTTGTCAAGTTGAACAGTCCGAGCCACAAAGCCCTGCTTGACCAGTTTTATCAGACATATCCGACGTCGATGTCGCTTGATTACTCCTTCACTGATACGACTGGCACGCTCATATATACTTGGAACACTGTCGGAACTGCTAGCTCACTATTGATGCTCACTTGGCCGCATCACAGACTCTCGCTCCAGAACCCGAACTATCCGGCCACTACCGCGCTTAGCTATCTCACTACCAAAGTTCGTGGTTCATGACCCTTGATCACAGTTGGGTTCTTTGACTGACAAATAACTTCTCTTGTTAGGGCTACATGTATCCAATCATCGGTAATCAATGGAACCTTCTATACAGCCTGACTTCCATCTCTTGGGACGCCCCGCGAGCTGTTGATCCTTCTTGCATGTCCAACCTGATCCAGGGTCTTGAGTATGAGATTAGCCAGCTCACGCCTTCGTCGGCTCCTGTCCCGGGTGATTTCTACTACTGGGTGCGTTCCACTGTCCTTGTATCGAACTCCACAAGAGCTATTATAAACATTCATTGTGAATCAACTGACTATTGAAACTAGTGAGCACGAATGTTCATGTCACAACCACTATTTGGAAACCAAAACAGTGCTTGTGGCGTTCCCATTTAGGTCATGACCATGCTGACTCATAACAGGGGAGGTGCGCTCTCCGCAGCGGCTCGACTTGCGCTTATTGCGTAGGTCACTCCTCACCTGATGAGTGTAAATAAAGACTGACACGCCCTGATCTTATACAGAGATAATGTAGGCCGAGAAGATCTGGTACAGACGGTCATCACCTATCTCGAGACATCTTTCGCCTACTGGTTCGAGTCCACAGCTTCGACTCAGGCAGCGTACGAGACAACCTGGGGTGGCATAGTCGATAAGGCTGGCGCAACTAACGTCAATATCGACTTCGGTAATGGGTACTACAATGATCATCATTTCCACTACGGCTACTTCCTGCATGTGGCTGCTATTATCGCCAAGTTCGACTCCAATTGGCTTAACCAGCACAAAACCACGATCAACTACTTCGCAAGGTACATGCCGAGTTTTCTTGAGTAGCATTGAGTTGATTGCTTACAGTACTGTGCAGAGACATCATCAACCCCTCTTCTCAAGACCCTTATTTCCCAATCACCCGCTGCCGTGATTGGTTTGCCGGTCATTCGTGGGCCTCAGGTATCGCGAATGGGGCGGGCAGCCGCGACCAAGAATCCACTGGTGAAGCTATCAACGGATATTATGGCGCGCTCCTCTGGGCCAGTGTTGCCCTGTCGCAAGATGGTAAGTATAGAGACATCCTGTGCTACTTGACTTTTGATATTATGTTGAAGACATGCTAACGTTACTGCAGTGAGTAGAATATTTTTCATATCCGAGGAAACGACTGACAAATAGATATTCTTAGTATGTGAACTATGCCAAGCTACTTCGGTAAGTTTCGAACGTTCCTCGCAAATGTGAGAAGATGCTAACACTGTTGCAGTGAGTACCTAGTGACATATCTTATTTGCCACAACAATACTGACACTCCGTCGTGCAGTCGCCACTGAGCAGCAGGGCGCTCAGACCTACTGGCATTTGTACCCCAGTGAGAGCACGACAGCACGAGATAACCCTTATCCAGAAGCCAGCGTCCGTAGTCTGATTACTATGGGTAATGTTGAGGATTGGCAGTCAGGTGCTTGGTTGTTTTGGGGTTCTGAGAAAGTTGAAATCTCATCGATTCAGATTCTCCCACTGACTCCAGTTGGCGAGGTGAGTAATATCGTGCCCATTAGGCTCCCACATGCAGTAAAAAATACTGACATAATCATGTTGGATAGGTTACATACGATTCGGCCTGGGCCACGAACGTCTGGTCTTACACCAACTCTGAAATGGTTGATCCAACAATTTCTGACGACTGGTCCGTCTTCCATCTCCTATCAACTCCGCAGGGCTTACATTCATAACTAACTTGAGCAGGAAATGTCTGATCATTGCCGCTTACTCCAACGCCAACCCACAGGTCGCAGCACAATGGAGTGCTAATATCTCGGACTGGGGTAAGCTTCGTTCTCCCACAGTTTTGTGTCTGCAGATCGGATTCCTAACAGGGCTGTCAATTCTATAGGCTCTGGAAACACGTACTCAAACGAGCTTTACTTCATCAGCACTCGTCCCAACCCCTCAGGCCAGCCAATCTGCTCCTCTGTTCCCTCAAACCCGTACGGCAACTACACCATCCAGGCTGTGTCCACGGGCAATTATGTCGCAGCCTCAAGCTCGAACACAAACCTGGTCGCATCCGCCACTTCGGCCAGCGGTGCTGCGGTTTTCAACAGTGCCTATCTGCCAAATGCTGGTACCCTCGAACTGCTTAGCAATAACATGTACGTGACGGCCGACTCGAGCGGTGATTACGCCCTCGCGGCCACTCGAGCAACAGCCTCGACGTGGGAGCAATATGTTATTCGCCAGAAGATCGGCGCAGCATCAGGCGGTAAGCGACTTTATCCAGGATCCTCCATGAAACATACTAACTCTTGCGGTGAAGTCTATTCTATCAAGGCAGTGAGCAATGGGTATTGGGTTACACTCGGTAGTGATGGATCACTTCTCAATAACGCGGCTACTGAAGCTGCAAGTGCTGGCTTCAAGTTCATAGCCCACTAGATGTGGAGGATGACACGCTTTGAGGAAAGGTGGCTATCACCGTTTTGCGGAACTGTTGGTGGTTGGGGTAGTTGGTAGCCCTTCCAGAACATACCAAGCTGGCAAGCAAATCGAGACTTCAAAAATATCTGAGTTGTACATACCGAGGCTTTGGATTCTGACCTGTACATATCATTGGACAATAGCATCGGAAGATATTGAGTGGTAACTCCCATCTCCTGATGTAGCCCTACCTGAATGTGTCCTGTGGACGATGAACCTGCTTCTCTAGGCAGCGCCGGTGTGACAGTACCACGTCGCCGCGGGCTCATCCCGATTTGCTGTGCTACCTTGGCACGTATTGCTAGATTAGTAAATGAGTACGATGAAAACGCACAATATTTTACGTCGCATCATATCGGTTGCAACCCTACCATGCCACCTTGAGATGACGGCAGGTAACGAGCCTGGGAAACTGCTCTAGTGCGGTCTATCGGGCAAGTGTTTCTTTTCGAATATGTAAATGCTAGTTGAATGTCCTTGCCTCTCATGCTTCGAGGCTATGCATAATCGAGTGGATATGCAGCTTCCGATCCAGCACTTCGACCGCACGGAAAACTTCTCGCCAGCCATTCGTCCGAGTTGCGCCTAAAGACACCGTCGGATTGGATCGCATTGAGAATGTGGCTTCGTAGGCTAGCATCCCACGTATCTCAAACCTGGCTCCGAAATGAAAACAACTTTTTTTAGCATGTGATGCTGAAGTGCACTTTCCCATTTTATTGTGTAACGGGCATTTCCAGTGGCGCACAGTGGCATTCATTAAAGTGAGAGACGTGGCAATCTGCCGTCAGTCCAACACATCTCAATAGATATGCAAAGCTGCCCAATGGCCTCCGATGGAGGAATAGACGAGCCTGACGAAGTATATGAGCCCTGGTATGTCTGTAGATGGCGCTCGCAGGGCACCAATGCGACGATAAATTTGCTCATCTCATGGAAGAAGTCCTATCAATGTTACAGCCACATGCAAAGCGTGTGCTATCACGTTGGAACATACCTATGTCTTACCGCTAGATGCGACAATGATCCCTCTCATCCGGAGCAGATCCGAATGACCGGTACAAGGAAGTTTCCGGCTTGTCCAGTCGATAGCAGCAACAGGGCGGACAGGGCGTATCCCATTGCGTTGCGGTACCAAGCAGGGCGCTAATCTATGACATACGAGTGACTCGATAACGACGGTATTACCATCGTTTCTCTCATACTTTTGTCTTCACTCTCGAGGCAAGCAGAGACAGAGAAAAAGACACAAGAGGAACAAACAGCAATGCAGAATATGCTAACCTAAGGGTGTCGCGGCAGACTCCGACAAACGGGCTCTCTGCCGATTTTCCACGTGAATCCAATTAAGCAGAGTGACAGGGAAAAGATCTGCGATGACGAAATGTGCCTGGGTTTCCAAATCTGGCGACCACAAGTCCAGATCCATCAGATAACAGCCACGACGGCGATTATCAATTAACAGGGCTTTCCGCCCTTTGGCCCAAGCGCGTTTCGCCTCATTTTCGGATTTCTACCGACCAAAAATTGGGATCGCATATACGGAACGGAATTCCATCAGCGGTACCCAAGCAAGACACTGTGCTACCGGGCCTGATATGACCTGTAAACGGTCAAACGCTGACTATAGACAACCATACCTAATCTCCGCGGATGCCAAAAAAAAAAAAAAAACAATCAAACGGGCAAAGAAGGCAACCATCCCGCTGGCAAGGCGTCCAAATCCAAGCAAGGCAAAAAGCCACAAGAAGCTCTGGAGCTTTCCCCACAGCGAACTGATCAAGCTTGCCTATGTCACGGTACTTACAATCCTTCCTGTCATGCAGTCATCGAGCGCCAATGACTATCTATCGCCTCTAGAGTATACATTACCGCGCGCCCAAAAGACAAGCCTGCATAACGCTTATTTTCGCTATCAATAAATCAGCTAATCATCGTCATCATCTTAGCTGACAAAGTTTGGCCATGACTGATGACCCTGGCCGCTTTCCTGGCCCTCTGCTAAGAGTATGGTCTGTATCGAAGGTTCACGCCAGTGCTGTATGACAGTTGGATATCAGTCTTCACCCTCTTGGCGGTTTGACGTTTCTAGGAACCCTTTACACATGAGTATACCAATCCAATCGGTCAAGATCTCCTCACACCACTATCTTACACATTCTTATGATTTACGAACGCGTGTTCCTGGTCTCTGAGCCTATCAAGCTCTGTAAGCCCTAAAAGAAGCTTTTCGAACAGCATTTTGTATCCCTTAGCGCCGCAAAGGGACTTTTTGACCGACACCAGCTCGGTGTTTAGAGCCTGACGTTGGAAAAGGGGATGCGACATGAAACCACCGTGGTATTGTTGAAAGAAAAAAAGAGGATCGAAAAATTTCAGAAAAATCAAGGGAATTCGTTATCGCCAGCCTCAACTTTTGGCTCACCGAAGGTAGGTAGACCGGCAGGCATTCTGAAGTGCATCGCGATGGAGACTTTCCTTTACGTGCAATTTGCTGTAAGCTTGTAGCGTGGTGGCTTTGCTGCCTGCTGCCCACTGATACCCCGACACACCTCTTTCGACCAGCGAGGCAATGCCCTTGTCCACGGTCAACCCTGTTTGTATCTCGAGATGTCGATTGGTGCGTCGCATTTCTGTCATTCTTTATCCAACGTATGCGCGGATTGCGGGATGCCATTCCGGTCAAAATCTAAGAACCTGCCGACCTCATTAGTCACGTTTGACTACGGTTCGCCTCATCCAAATGATGCAAGGTGCAGTTTAAGCCTTCTTCAATAATCGAAACAATGCGTCTGAAACTCTTAGAGGCTGGCTGGCTTCGTTGCGTATACTCATCCCCAACATATTAGAGCACGATGACACCCAACAAACACCCACGCTACTCTCTCTTGTATCACCATATTCTGTCTGCTTTGTTCCTTCCGACACGCACTGTCGCCGACATATACCGTTCTACTTTAAATGCATCCCGTTTGCTGTTTCTCATTCCATCTTTGCTCCCCAACAGGACCGCGATTGCTAGTTATCCCCTTCGGAGCTCGGCTACTTGAAAACTCAGGACGAGCTAATATAAGTTGCGTTACATGCCCCCTATCTTATGACGAGGAAGCCGGTTTTCCTCCCGGCAGTGTTCAATAAGATCCAATTCCCAGACTGATACCCAAACTCACATCCAATTATGAACCATTACCAAGACCACAACGAAAATTACGATGTTACAGACTATCTCTATTCAACCAACCAGCCATACACCACGGATATGGCCCGCGGCTATTCCACCGAAAGCAAGAGTAGCACCAGAAGTGTCTGCACAGCTTCAACCTCAAGCCCGCGAGGTTATTATCCTGAAGCGTGGGGGTCCCCTATATCTGAGGCTGCTTCGGACACAGGTTTCGTCGATCCCAGCATGCCAGAACAGGAAAATTCCTATACGACAAGGAACTCAGACCATTGGTACAATTATTACAACTTCATCGTGAATGTTGAACCGGGACAACCACCTTACTGGGAACTCAAACCAGGCTATGCTCCGACTCAAGACTATCCGCACATCAGGCCAGCTGAGGATCTTTCTTCCGCCACGTGAGTACATGATGCCCACGCAACCACAATGTTGAGCACTTTTACTCACCTGATGGATAGGCCCCGCTCGGCTGGTAAAGAAGACAAGTTCCTCTGCCTTACTTCAGATTGCAAGGCATCATTTGCTCGACGGGCCGACCTAGAACGGCACTACGAACAGAGGCATATGCCTGCAGAGAGTAAGCCCAGCTACCCCTGTGACCGAAAGAAATGCCCTCGCACAAAGCCATTCCATCGTCTGGACCACTGCCGCGAGCACTATCGAGAATTTCACCGGGAAGACTTGACTAGGCGCAGCTCGTCCACCAAGGAAGATAAGCAGTGGTGGGAAGACAGAGAGATCAAAATGAAGTGGTTCCGCTGCACAAGGTGTCTTACCCGTGTCTACATTCAAGAACATGGCTTCGACTGCCCGAGCTGTAACACATCCCTGGAGCTAGAGAGAAAGAGAGCCCGAGGTTACCAATGAGTACCACTGGTCAGGTCAGCCATGTGCTAGGATCAGCTTGGCTTGCTTGACCGATCTCGAAAGGGGAGGGAGGGGAGCATCACAGCCCGTCATGTTGAGCAGCTTGATGGAGTTGCACCAGAGTCAGACAGCTGTCGTTGATATACCGCCTGTTTATCCATTTTTCGAAGTCTCTTTACCTTCTGTCGCATTTACCTTCCACACCTCCCATGGAACAATTTGAGCGCATACAAGGAGGAAGAAAACAGAAAAAAAAAAACAAAAGACAACATGTATTTCCCCCGAATTTCCCCACAATCTACCTGCAAGCTATCAGTTCCCTCCCAGGCATTAAAACGGCATTTGCGGCTGGAGATAGGCAGCTCCCGCAGTAGGATGCACCTGGGCAGCTTGACTTCTCCCTCCCATGCCACACAGCCACATGAGCGCGCAACCAATAGGCACCATCCCACGATTCTTTCTTTCTGCGCCAACGGAACCACCAAAAGTGGCTTATACTTTGAGCTGCTTCCCATGGCGTTTTCTTAGTCCCTTTGATTTGGCCGATAAGAGTCGAAGACCTCTCTCAAGGGCAAGAAACGCGCGCATGACACTTTTCTTCTCATCTGATCCACAACCTCGCAGATGGGATGATTCAATAGATCGATAGAACGGGAGGCTGAGTCTGACCTTGGCGTTTGATTGTCTCTTCAATTTTTCTACAACGCTAGTGTCTCAAGTTGACGACATACCACGGGCGCCTTGTTTATCTCCAATTCCTACCACATCTGGTGCGCGGCCAACTTCTTCCCCTCTTCAACAAAATCCCTTTCTACCTCATCGCGCTCATCGAATATCGTCGTAATTCGCTTTCTTGAACACCGCCTCATTCACTACCGGCTTTCTAAATTGATCCGAGACGACGAGCGCAAAAACCAATCAAAACCCGATAAAAAAAGAGAGTACCACTTCCACATACTCTGTTTCATCACCATACAGGCTACGCAAGAAGCGAGGCACAGACGCAATCAGGCGCTACCCCTGTATGATTTGGTGTAAAGAGACAAAAGTGGAAAAAGGGTACACGCACCTACAAGCATCATTCATACCCCAAATAGATGGCGGGAAAACGGTACGCTCGCATTCTAGCAATGGGCATAGACTCGGAAATGTTGTGTGTTTTGATTTTCTTTACTCTTTTTTTCGATGTTGATATTCATTCTTCCCACTTGTCGTTCTTCCCAGTTTTGTACTGCTCTTTCCTCTCCCTTTGCTGCTTCATTTTTATCTGCTTTCTGTTGGGGTCGTCTCTCTTCTCTCGCTTAACACGGTCGAGTACATGCCTTTTTTCCTTACCTGGTTCGCCCTGCATGGTCCCAATTTTCTTCATGTACCTCGGGAGCAGGCTTTGGAGCGTACGAGGCAGACAGGCGTTCCAGAAGGGTTCTAGTTTTCTTCTTTCTCTCTCTCCTTTTTTGCTCTACGTTTTTAATATAGGCTATCTGCCTCACTGGCTGCCTATCAACCGCCCCCAGATCCTGCAATGCTGCTGCATGAACCAGTTATCCACTCATGCATTAACATGCAGGAAGGAAGATGGGGGTGGGGGGAGCAAAGACTCCCCCCCTCCTAGGGACTCGGAGTATTGGTTGATGTGGCCTGTCAGGCAGACAGACAGGCGGAACTCTCCACCCTCCATGCATATGTACGCATGTAAGCTTCATTGATTACTCCGTACACATGCGTGCGTCTACTACGTCTTTCTGCAGCAATGATCACATCATATCAACGCGCCCCTGCTGCTGGGAGCTTTCACCCAGAGGTCTCCACGTAATAGGGGAGAGGCTCCGTGTGGGACGCGGGGGTGGGGCGATGCCGATGCCGTCTAAGATCGGGACCGAGCCACTCCTACAGGATACTACATCACCACTGGAGATCTGGGATAATGGGAGGTAGCGGGCTGCAGGGTACCTCGGCTGTGAGAGAGAGCTTGATGTGCCCCGCCCTTTTTGGAAAAGAAGGGTGTCAGCATGGACGACGCCAATAACAACAAAGTCGTCCTTCGGGCCAGGGGCTAAAGGTGCCTTCATTCCCGAGATCATCCGGAATGTATGTACAATGTAACGTTAATATGTCTAGATATGGGATTTAGACGTGCTCGAAGAGTTAATGAAGACCTCAGTCTTGAAGAGGGACCTCCCAGTGCTGATAGTCTGCACTTGATGCGATTGTGCGCCACCTCGTTACTCAATGAATGCCGCGCACCTCAATGACCATTCATTCCAATAGCGGTGAGACGGTTGGGTACGTATATATCAAAATAACAGATCAAGCTAACAGCCTGTACGAGTCAGCTCAGGGAGATGGCGCGTTGGTTACCAAAAAACCGTTTTCACTTCTGTGATAGGACTGTTTCCGGGGCTGTAAACCGTAGTTCGATTCCCGCCCGCAGGGATCAAGTCGGCTCGGGTTATAACTAGGTTTTTTGCTCTTCTGTTCCATCTTCTGCTTGTTAGAAGATCAAATCTGGATTCATTTTTCTCTTAATCTTTTTTCCCCCAATCTCTTTGAGTGATCCTGGAATGCATTGGTTTTGCCGTGCCAGCTGGTGCGCGGTGAAGCTTTACTCGGGTTTCTCGCGTAGCCTGCCGATTCTTCAATGCACTGTTTACGTATGAGTTTGCAGATTGTGCAATAATCAGTCTTCAAGATTTCCTCCCTTGAAACGTGATCGTTGCCTGGATAGGGCGTGGTGAGGCTGTGTAAAGCTGATCTTATGCACCTGGACATTTAAGTGTCCGTGCTGAGCCACAGAACAACACCCTTTCCTTTTGACACTGGATCGGTGACTTTATTCAAGAAAACAGGGCGAATTCTTTTTTCCTTTAGTCCAGACCGAATCCGAAGGAGCGGTGTATGCAAACACTCACGGCCTAGACATTCCCTTTGGCGCGCTGAAAATTCTGCTTACAAGACGGGCACACTTGTTTGTCACTTGGTATCGCGTTGAGCTTCGGGTACTTTTCAGGGCTAGAATCTTTCCGCAGAGGCCTGAATAGATGCGTCGCACCGCCGACTGCGCTGTGAGTCATCACGGTAATAACTGCCTTCCGGACTAAGCGCCAAAACCATCAAGCACATACCTCCGATGAAAGGATGAGGATTGATGTCGTATCATGTAAGCGGCCCAATGCAGCCAGACACTGTTTGTCTTGAGGTAATCCAAGAAAGAGTAATACCCGGCGACTTCTATGATAAAGAAGCAGATTAGGAGAAAATAAGCGGGAGATACTTATCTGATGCGTAATGACTCTAGATGGCCAAGACCTGTGAATCATACTGTGCCGTTAATTAGACTTATCAAATAGAAATCCAGGGGGCTTCCGGAAAACTTACTAACGAAAAGATTATGACCTCAAATCGGCAGCCCTCCTGTGCGCTCTAGAATCAATAATGGTAAAATGGTCAGTGGGACAAAATAGCCTCTATCAGGAGCCACGGGTGGGTGAGGGTGATGTTTGACGAGATGCATTTATCTGAAGATGGAATTGGTAGTAGACCGCAGGTGGTGGAAGTAGACTATATAGACCCAGAGGACAATGCGTATAATGACATAAATACTATTGACCTCTATTTGACTCTTTTCTCTCTTAAGGAGCAAGTTGGCCACACTCAGTTCATCATATCCCCATAAGAGGCCGTTGACTGGGGTCCGCTTGTTTACAGATCCCTCAAACCCTTGGGATGCTTTTAACAGGGTAATGCCAGAGTAAGTTTGCATTGCGGACAAAAGGCATAAGCCACTGATATCTAAGTGATAAAAGGACAGCCTTCTGCCATCATGGTCTCAATACGATTGCTGAAACCGTCTGTCATAACACCGGCTCAGTTCAATGCTGCGAGTCAGGCCCCAGCCAACAGCCTAACGCGATCGTGATGTACAGTTTTATTTTTCAATAGCTTACCACACAAGAAGATCTGTGATCTTGGACATTGTCTATGAGGAGCTGTGAGAGTGATATAGCACATATAGACAACCCCGTACCACAACTCTCGGCATGTTTGGGTTTGGGGTCTGAACAGAATCGCGAGAGGAGATCCAAAAAGCAGTCGATGATGAGACATCGAGCCATTTATATCACTTGTATGCATAGACACCTGAAAAAGGTGCCGGTCGTATGGAAATAGTCAGCTTTATCTAGAATATAGTATAGACTAATACTCCCTGACGCGTTCGCTACGAACTGCTGGTTCTCATTGCGACTACCCCAGGGAGCTTCTACCACCAGCACAGGAGAAACGAGTGAGGCCGAAGTGGCATCTAATAAAATTAGTACAGTTCTACTAATAAAATCCAGGTCGTTATTCCGTGACCCAGATGGCGAAGTCTAAGAATGTCAGTAGTAGAGGATCCGCGAAAATGCCTGATGTAACAAGGGTCTCGCTACCTACCCACACAGATTCGGAATAGGAGACAAACAAAACCTCAACTTTCAGATTTACCAGGACGACCAACGTCCTGAATACTTTGGAGCTTGTCGCTCATTCTAAAGAACGGAGTCATATGATACTGAAAGCATAGGCGATGTCCATTGCTACCATCAAATGTCACAAAACTGCTGTTGTGTTACAAAATGCCCATCAACAAATATGCGCGCAGTTATCCATTCAGTCCGCACGCTCATTCGTCAGCCTTCTTCTCCGCGCTCTCCTCAGCCTTCTCCTTTCCCTCTTCCTCCTTGGCCGCATCCCCATTGGCAGTCGCTTCCTTCTCCTCAGCAGCAGGCTCCTCTTCCTCTTTGGCAGAGCCCTCAGCAGCAGCAGCCACTAGCTTCTGCACAGTCTCGACCGTTCCCGCCGGGCTGCCCGCCTCAGCAACAAGGACCTTGCCAGTCTTGTCGATGACGAAGACGCCGCGCATCGTGCCCTTGGGGGCCTTCTTCAGCCCGATGGCGCCGATGAGGGTGGCGTCCGGGTCGCATAGGAGTGGATAAGGCAGATTCTGCTTGGTTTTAAACGCGGTGTTCGACTTAGGCGAGTCTGTGGAGAGCCCGTAGATGGCGAGACCGCCTTTAGTGAGCTCTACGTAAGAGTCGCGGAACATACACGCTTGCTTGGTGCCTATGATGGATTAGTTTATACTCTAAGTTTGGGGCGCTGGTGATTTTTCATGACTTTGCATCTCATTGCAGTTGATAATTTCAGGAGGTTACTTACAACCGGGTGTACTCGCTTTAGGGTAGGTGAACAGGACCACGCCGGCTTTGCTCTCATCAACAAGGGCCTTCAAAGTTGTCTTGGTGCCGTCTTGCGTCTCGATCTCCGCGCCAAACCCATCAAGGCTGATGGTGCCGCCGACGACAGGAGCCTTGGCAGAGCCATTTGTCGGCTTTGCAGCAGGAGCAGATTTGCCCTTGACGGCCTCTTTGACCTTAGTAGCGGCTTTGGAGACTGTGGACTGCTTCTTGGCCGGAGGTTCCGGGGCAGGCGCAGGGGCCTTGCGCTTCCGGAGCTCGACGGGCATCTTTGCGCGCCGCGTTTATCAAGCAAGTTTAGGAATTAAGATTTGACAAATTGTGCGATCTGAGCAAAAAAAAAAAGAGCAGGTACTTGCAATTGATTTCCAGAAGGTCCAAATGCGATCAGCGCGAAGCTGTTTCAAGAAGAGATGAGGCAAATGAGATGGAAATGATGGGATGGGCGCGGATAGCGAGCTCACTCAAGCATATTGATGGAGCTACAGGGGGGATAACTATAAGCTTCATGGGTGGTGGTTGGAAATTTGTTGAGAAAACAGGAAGGAAGGTTGGGTTTCACGGCGTGGGAAGGGGAGACGGCGAGTCTAAAATAATATCATTTTATTTGTCGCATAGAGAGAGCTACGCTACTGCTGCTCGTCTCTCTAATTTCGTTCCATTGCTTTGTTTTTGTGTGATCCAGAACGTGATAGCAAGCCGCAGTTGAAGCTCGAGCCAGGTTGAGCCGTCGCTCTGTCTGGGGTCGTGTTGCTATGGTTTGGAGGTAGGATTCGGCAGGCTCGCTGTTTTCAGTCCATTACATGGGGGCTGTGATGGTTGGCCAGACCACCACATAAGCTGGCGTAGAGGATGACGTGCTCCCATTGTATGGTCAATGCTCAGATTCCATATAAGGCATAATCAATGAACAAATCATCAAGAGGGTAAAAAGGTAATATGATGATAAAGACAAGGACTGACAGCATCAGGCCCGAGAACTTTGGTCCTTTGCAGAATGGAATGAGCTCGGCAAGGGGATAAGAAGAGACGATGCCTGTCTCAGCAACCGGCGAATTTGAGACAGAATTGCCGGCTCTCTGTATCAAGAGCCTAATAAAGACAATCCGTGTAATAGGAGAGCTCGAGGTATGCACTCCAACTCGATGGCGAATTTATTCTCCAACAATCTCTTCTCTTTTGCCAACCCGTGAATAATGATAATCACTGATGTAACAGGTCAATTGCACTTCCTTTGAAACAACTCTGAGCTTGCGCATGCATCTGGATCTTTTTGGAGGTAGTCAAGGCTACCTAGGTAGGTATAGGTAGTTTGGTGATGATCTGGACGGTCATGTTGGACAAGAAACATGCGAGTCTCTCCGGGGTTCACGGTTCACCTTCCTGTTGAGTGAGCTGGATCTGGGGGATTAGCGCCGCTCTCCACAATGGAGGCTCCAGTACGGAGCAGAATCAGCTGCCGACAAGGGCACAGAAAAGGGGATGACGCTTCACAAGCTATGTACTCCGTATGTCACCTTGTCTAGCCGACTCTCAGCCGCCCCCGCCGCCTAAAAGTGAGCGCTTGCTCTGCTGCTGCAGGTCGCCTCTGTGAGGGGAACAGGCCCGGACGGTATTTCCCCTTCAGACCGAGCCGTGTGGCCGACCATCCCACATCTCCAATCCCATCTCCAATCCATCCAGCCATCGTGTCCATATGCGTAATAGATAAAACAAATAAATGGTGCGGGTGGTCCGCCAGGCGAAGGAAAAAATGATCAGTTGACGAACAACTTTAAATACTCAGTTTCCGAATTGAATTTTCTCTGTGCTCACAATAGTTCGGTTTAGATCTCCGGTCATCGGCCTGCTTTTGGTTTTTTCCCATCTCTGCCGGCGCCTCTTCCGCGTGCTCGATTTTGGGTATATATAAGGTAATCACGCAACGAACGTGGGGAAGGACACATCATAAATAAGTACGCAGGGTCCCACGCTGCTAGAGGCTAGAGATATCTTCACCCGGGTTATCCTCGCGCTCTGCTTCACCTATCCACTGCTTGCTGCTTGCCCTTTACCCCGTCGCCGCCGCCGCCGCCGGATCTAGCTATCCGGCCACGTTTTTGGCTTCCTCGGCTTTCTGCTAGATCCTTGGAGTTCCGCTTACACTCCCCCTCGGAACACCATCTACACGTATAATTATCGCGCCGTCCTTTTCCTCTCTCCCGAAACTCGTCACGATGAGCGCTCCGTTCCCTACCGCCGCCCGCAGCTTCCTTCGGCAGTCAACCCTGCTTCAGTCTCGATCGGCATTCGCTAGACCATCCTCGATCGCTGCAATTAGACCATTCCACCACACTAGACGCACCATGGCTGCCCAAAAGATCAAGGTCAAGAACCCTGTTGTCGAGCTCGACGGAGATGAGATGACCCGTGTCATCTGGCAGGACATCAAGGACAAGTTCATCTACCCCTTCCTCGACATCGACCTCAAGTACTACGACCTCGGCCTCGAGTACCGCGACCAGACCAATGACCAAGTCACCATTGATGCTGCCGAGGCGATCAAGAAGTACGCCGTCGGTGTCAAGTGCGCCACCATCACCCCCGATGAGGCTCGTGTTGAGGAGTTCAAGTTGAAGCAGAGTAAGTCAGACTTATCTTCTTTTTTTTGCGTTTCCCCAACACACCCGCTGCTGCAGTCATGTCATCTCTGCATATCACCTACATAATACTCTAAATAATAAGTCATGTCGCTGCATGGGCTACCATGACATGCCCCGCATCCTCCCGTCGTCCCTGCTGCAGCCCACACCGCCGCTTACGTCGCCTCCCACATTGTCTCAACACCTTCATCACTTTTCACATTTCTGTTTACTGTTTGTCGCAGTCAACTAACAATCACCCTCTCTCCCTTCTTCAGTGTGGCTATCTCCCAACGGAACCATCCGAAACGCCCTTGGCGGAACCGTCTTCCGTGAGCCCATTGTCATCCCTCGCATCCCCCGCTTGGTACCTGGCTGGAAGAACCCCATCATCATCGGACGTCATGCCTTCGGTGACCAATACCGCGCCAAGGACCGTGTCCTCCCTGGCCCCGGAAAGCTGAGCATGGTCTTCACTCCCGAAGGCGGAAAGCCCGAGGAGATTGAGGTTTTCCAGTTCAAGAACGGTGGTGGTGTTGCCCAGACCCAGTACAACACCAACGAGAGCATCACGGGCTTCGCCCATGCTAGCTTCAAGCTCGCCCTCGACAAGGAACTCCCTCTGTACATGAGCACCAAGAACACTATCCTCAAGAAGTACGATGGAAGATTCAAGGACATCTTCCAAGAGCTCTATGACACTACCTACAAGAAAGACTTTGAGGCTAAGAACATCTGGTACGAGCACCGTCTCATCGATGACATGGTCGCTCAGATGATCAAGAGCTCCGGTGGCTACATCATGGCCCTCAAGAGTATGTAGTCCCGATCCTCGATCAGTATATGCGCTTACTTACATGATGCAGACTACGACGGTGACGTGCAATCCGACATTGTCGCCCAAGGCTTCGGCTCCCTCGGTCTCATGACCTCCGTCCTCATCACCCCCGACGGCAAGACCTTCGAAAGCGAGGCCGCCCACGGCACCGTGACTCGGCACTACCGCGAGCACCAGAAGGGCCGCGAGACCTCCACGAACCCCATTGCCAGTATCTTTGCCTGGACACGCGGTCTCGTGCAGCGCGGCAAGCTTGACGACACCCCGGAGCTTGTTGCGTTCGCCGAGGCCCTCGAGAAGGCCTGTGTCGATACCGTCGACATTGACGGCATCATGACCAAGGATCTCGCGCTCGCGTGTGGCAAGACCGGCCGTGAGGACTACGTGACTACTACTGAGTATATGAATGCTGTCGAGAGACGTGTCAAGAATATGCTCAAGGAGAAGTTGTAAATCGCTTAGATTCGGTTTTCAGCGCTCTTCACGCTTCGTTGCGCGTTTTTCCCAATCTCTTTACATGAGGAATTGCGCTGGGTCGAGCCGTGTTGAGTAATTCAAATCACGCTTCGTGAGGTGCAGCACCAACCCAAGGGACATCATAAATCCAATCCTCGCAAAGCCTACGAACGTTGCGCAACGTGAAGCTTGAGTGCTGACATGCTGCCTGGGAAGAGAATCTGCCAACCTTGATTTACCGACTAGATAGGAATTGTTGTCGTGCCTTTTCATACGCCGAGAAGCATTAGATAGATAGTCCCACCTGCCTCCCGCTCGTCACTTTATCTCTTGCATCGTGGAGTTGGGTAAAGGGTTCTCATACATTCGTGTTCGAATGGTCTTTTATTGTATATAGGTAGATCCTGTGATTACAGATAGGTCTTTATGTCTATATATTCTCTTGCCTATCTGGACGCCCAACTTTACCTCCATATCTATCCAAGTGCCTATTGGTATTGCTAGCTCCCATATCTTGAGAGATGTGGGCGGAATTGTCGTGTGCCTCGGCACGTCTGTTGGTTGTCAAGTATGTTTCATCGTTTGCTCTGTTGGCCAAGTTCCAAGGAGCAAGAGGTACTGAGGAGAACAAGACGAGCAGCACAAAGGAGATGAAATAGGGTTGATACCGATGGACATGAATACCAACCATATCGAAAGTCTAGCAGATCAAATAGGAAACAGAGATAAAAGGGGGTATCATTATTATTCATTACAGGTATATGAGTAAGCCAACCATACTTCGTCCATCTAGGTAAATCGAAGCACCAATCTATCCTACCCTAGCCTATCTAGAGCTGGATGTATGCATTGCATGCCCTCTCAAGCTCCATTGTTAGGCTTTTGCGGTCTCAGGTCTTCCAGGGTTTGAAGCCTTGATGTTGGCAAGACGCAAGGACTTGATAACCTCCTTACTGGCCTTTGAGATGAGTTCCCAGTAGCCAAGTCAAAACCCACGTCGAGGTAGGAACTGGACTTAATACGATACAATGCGGTACAATATCCAACCAACCACTTGACTCTCGCCCTCCAGTTCCAGTCCCCGATTCTGTTCAGCCCACCTCAGTTCTTCTCGTCACCCGGCATAGTGCTAGGCGCGTTCTCAGCCGTAACCCCGCTATATGCAGGGCGCTCACTCGGCCCTGTCAACATCTCCGCCATCGCCTCGTCGTAGCTCGGAGGCGCGTCGTCGTACCCGGGGACGTTGTCTGGTCCGAGCTGCGGTGGGTAGAGCGGGTCGCTGGGCCGGGGCGGCATGGATGGGTTGCCGTCGGCGCCTGGTCGGTTCGGTGGACGGGGGGAGTTGCCGTTCATGGTGATTGTTGTGTTGTTTGTACTGGTATTGACATGAGCGCTCGGTCTCGTACTGCTGCTGCTGCTGCCCTGAGGCGCTGTAGTGTAAGTCGCCGACTGAAGGAGTTGCGCAGGTGGTTTGATACCGGAGAAAACATCGATCTTGGAGATTTTCAGCGGCAGCGAGATGACCTGCGGGATGAAGCCCTCCTTTGTCTTCCCGCTCGATTCGGGTAATCCCCAGCTTAGACTCAGTCTTACTTCCAACTCGTAGCGCCGTGACACGTTACATGTCTTGAATGTTGGCGCGATGGTATTGTGAAGCCGTCGGTTCTCCCATAGTGTCTTGGGAATTTCGAATTCCGTGTCGACGGCATCGGTGGACTTGCCGAGCTCGATGGAGAGTTTCGTCGTTGATACTATGACCCAGACGGTGCGGCGGATGTTCTCAAGGTTTTGTACCCGCACTTGGGTATACCCTACGAGCACGACTTCGAGCGCGGTGATGTAGACTTGCTCGCTTGTCGGCACGAGTTTCTTCGCGATGAGCCGAAGAGGGAGGGATTCGTTGCAGGTTAGTATCGAGGGAAATGGCAAACGGGCGGACATTTCGATGGACGGCGGGTTCGGTGTTGATGGATCCCTCGCTCCCGGGAACTTATTGCTACCGAAGAAAGATTTCCGTGACGACGGGAGCGGTGTCCGAGGCTTGAATGTGAAGGGCCGGCGCGCAAAGGCTTCTTGTCTTGAAGCTGGTTTGCGAGGGGGTTCGATGGGGAGGAACTTGAAGCCCAGTTGATACCGCCAGTTCTCCTTGAATATGCCAGGTCTTTGGATCGTCACTTTTACGTAGTAGCGTATCTCAGCCATTTGAGGAAACCCCGTGAGGGAAGGGGGCAGTGTAGCTTTGACGTGATGCAGCATCAACTGCTTTGTCGCGTCCATAGTGCGAAAGCCGCTCTTGCCTAACAGACCACCGCCATTCGGGCCCCCGACGCCGATCATCGATCCCATCATCTTCGCATCGTGGCAGATGTTGTTGAGCGGTAATTTGAAATCGAACTTGAACACGTGGTTTCCGGGAGAGTAGGTCAAAGCGACGCCGTCGTCGGGAAAGCACTGGAACACCTTGTACAGGATCTTGTGGTTCTCAGTCACGATGCTATCGCCTGACGTATCTCCTCGGTAGCTCCCCGGTGTCGGAGCCATCAGCGCGGTTCGCGACTCGCCTTCAAGCTTGATGATGACATTGCCGATAGTCTCAGGCCGCTGTAGGTTGAGCAGCACGCGACCGCTTAGGAAGTCGAGGTTCGTGTAGAATTCGGGAGGTTGGTCGAGGGCGATTCGTATCGACATGATGGGCAGGTGTCAACCGGTCGGTCGGTCGGTATAGTTAATGTGAGAATGTTCTAGGTATTAAGGACAGAGAGGTATTGTGTCGTGATTCAATGTACACGGGCCAGAGACATCATTCTTCATCACAAAGCCATTGTCGCTCTTCTGAGTCAGGTGGCTTACTGCGAAGACAACACCTGATAGGAAACTGGAACTTCCGACTATCACTTGTCATACCTCCTTCTATGAAAAGGGGAAGCCGACGTTTCTTTATTAGAGTATGTCACTTCGTCAAAAATACCGGATCGCGGGGACTTTACGGGAACGAAAAGCGAAATGGATCTGGGCCCCGTAGATTGACGTGGGTCAGCATCATGGAACACAGCCTCTGAACTGCACCTGAAAGTGTCGTCAGAGTTTCGTAAGCAGCTGTGGCTTGTGCTGGAATAGCTTCAACCTGAACCTACCTAATTTCTTCGACTATCATAAGTCTTAGCCAAGGGCCATGTTTAAAATTGTCTATTTAAATACTTGCTTAATTCAGTCTTTGACACCGTTTGCGATACCATTTGGCAAGTTCAACTCTAACCATCTTGGATAAGGGAGTTATGGGTGTTTGTCTTTCTCTCTCCGTTCTCCGCTCACATTGTCGCCTGCCTACTATTAGTATGATGTACAGCCACGACGCATACATATGTACCTCTTCATGCGCCGCATTCAGGCATCAACATTTCTCTTCGCGGTGGTTTCATCCTCAGCTAGACTCGACGGCTTTCGACCTAAAATAGATCAAGTTCAAACTAGCCGAGTTTGTTAGATTACTTCCAAGAACTTCGTGTAGTTTAACTATCAGAATGCCTCTTCTATGCTCTCAACAACCGAGAAGTTGCGCCTCTCTCTGAGACTCGACAACACTGATTGTAGAGTGAAGCTGAATATTCAAGACTTTTCTTCTCGGAGTTTTCTAGTCATATCTTCGGTTTAAGCTGTTTATGTTAGGGAAGTCCAAAGACGGTAGTTTGATAACACTGGCTCAAATAATGATAGTATCACAGGTTATTGAACATGGGAGACTGACTCTCGTTCCTAAAGTAGGTCGCCTTTGTCTTTTCCCCCCAATCTCACCTCTTAAGAAACAACTACCGCATATCATTCCTATCACATAAAATCCATATTTCTCTGCGCCATTGTAACCTTACGTCGCTCGGCTTCCATCGTCAAGCCGCGACGCCAAGCGAAGAGCTCCAGATGAGCAGCTCAAACCGCCAAAAAGAGCACCCCTAGATCTACTCGTACGAGAGACAGGATACATATCCCACGAAGTGATAACCCTCATAAAACATTCCTTCTATAGATAATTCCGCCTGATCTGGTACTCGAACTTTCCAGACATCTTTGGGCCCCCGATGCCGCGGCCTCGGCCCTCACTTGCAAGAGTCTATTCTCAAATTTGCGCGCACACGTCACTCAGATTAAAGGACATGACAGGGCCCAGCTCTCGAAAAGACTAGAACAGTTCTTTCCTGGGCTAGTCTATGATCCTTCATTGGTATGTATAAGAATATGGCGTCCCTTACCTGACTATAAGTTTATCTGCTAATACTTCGAGGTAAGGTCTAAGTGGCAGAGGACAGTCTCATGAGCAGACTCGGCAGACAAAACCAACAATGCTTAATGCAGATATACGTAAATATCACGTTCAGTATAGCTCCGAGTAGTTGGATCAATATACCTACGGTATAAAACCATAGCTTTCTTCCTGGCAAACGACATCGTGAGTAGCTATATATGTGCACAGAGGTGCTTCTGTCGAAATCGCCTTCGGAGATGAGCCGCGTCCCGATAGGAGTCACCATGTGAGCTGTGACTGGACGAGATCTCAATATTATTTGATTCTTATATATGGTTTATTAAACTCAGTGTTCTAAGGGCAATAAAGATGGAGCATCTGATTTAAATCGATCTTCGAGACAGCAATCAGTCGCTATGGATTTATCACCATCGGCTTGATGCATCGTTGCAGCAAGAGTGTAATTAGCCGGATAGAGATGATGGTCATTCGACAACTCAGTATATCTGAGGGGCTTTCCCATTTCGTTGACGGTATAAAGTGAGATAGGTGTAAACCATATATTGTCATCATTTTTACGAATACACTGAGTTCTCTATACAGTCATAGGATGTATGAGATATGGCATACCGGCGTCTTCCGTCGTAGGCCAAGAAGATTACCTAACCTAAGCTAATTTCTATCACCGGCAGGACGTCGGCGGTCCCGCCACCCCGGCCGCTTTGGTCACAATCCAACTACATCGATCGGCAACAGTATATACCCAAATTATACCACTTATTATACAAGGATCTTTAGGCCTGTGAATGAAGTCATGTCCGTCTTTGCATCCAGTGGAATTTGTACGTAACGTGACGTAGTGCCCCTCAATAGAGGACTAAATATTAAGCTCGAATGCGGAGAAGATGCGAACATCCAATGCGGAGAGCTTCTTTCAGATGAGCAACACCAACCTCCTCCTGCTCCTCTGAGCACAAGAACCGTTGCACTACCCCAATTTCATGCATCTTAGTGCCGATTCGGTCCACAAAGTACCGACAATGGGGAAAATACACGCAAGGGGTGTAAGCGGTGGTCGAAAGCGTATATGAACCCGCACAGTTCCAAGCGTGTTGGTGGTTACGAGGTGGGAGAGTCTTACGCTCAAGACACTTCTTGCCTCCTGAGGAACTTGCAAGATGTCTCTCACTGCATTCACCCTCGCTTCCGCCCTCTGCCTGGGCCAATTGACTCGGGCCGATGTGGACCGTTCAAAATATGTCAATCCTTTCATGGGATCAGAAGGCCCGTACGAAGGTCTTGCTTTCGGCGGCGGTGATATTTTCGTGGGAGCCTCAATGCCCTTCGGCATGGCCAAGGTCGGCATCGATACTTACGAAACCAACGTCAGCTACTCGACCATCAACGGTGGCTATACCCCAAAGGGTTTGGTGACGGCCGTCTCCATGATGCACGAATCTGGCACAGGTGGAGGCGCAAAGTACGGAATCGTCCCTCAAATGCCATTGACTGATGTCGATGCCCCCGTCAATATCTTAGATAACACGACATACTGGCAGAACCGCACTGGCGATGACACCGCCAGTGTCGGGTACTATGCGACAAAGCTCGAGAGTGGTGTCGGAATTGAACTCTCAGGTTCACACCATACCGGAATAATGCAGTACTCGTTCCCTTCCGGCGGAAAACATATTTTAGTCGATGCATCACACTATCTTCCTCAAGAAGGAGGCTCAAGCGACTCTCAATATTATACCGGCGGCGAGATGGCTCTCTCTGATGACGGGAAGAACTATACTGGTTTTACTTCTGTTGGGGGCGGTTTCAGCGAAGGTCCGCCGATAACAGTGTATTTCTGTGGCGAGTTCGACCAAGCACCCAGTGAGGCCAAGACCTTCAGTGCTCGTAACACTCAACCCGTCAAGAACGTACATGTATGGGCCGACGAGCCTATTCCGCAGGCCACATTCAACGACGGCAACCAAAAGGTTACATCAGGACCACTAAGTGACCGCGTTGGTGCACTTTTCACGTGGAACACGACGGCGGAGGCAACATTGAAGTCGCGCGTCGGTATCTCCTTCATCTCTACTGACAAAGCATGTGCATACATTAAGGATGAGATCCCGTCTTGGACACTTAATGATACTGTCAATGCTGCAGTTGATTTGTGGAATCAGGATGTCTTCAGCAAAGTTCAGATCCCGTTGGATGGGTCGCAAAACTTGACGAACATTCGATTGATGTATTCAAGTCTGTATTTCATGCATCTTATGCCGTCTAACAGAACTGGTGAAAACCCCCTTTGGGAGTCGAGCGATTCGTGGGATGACTTCTATACGCTGTGGTCAGTATATATATCGCCTGTATCGTATTGAAAGGCTGCCTGTCGCTAACATACTTTGATAGGGATATTTTCCGCTGTACAGTTTCACTGTATCACCTCCTTCAGCCTGAATATTATACTTCGATGATCCGCGGTATCATTGACATTTGGAAGTACGACGGCTATCTCCCAGGTAAGCACCATCTTTCATCAGTCTTAACTCTAAATAAAAGCGACATAACTAATGTTTAATTCAAAATTCAAGACGGTCGCTCGGGCAACTGGAATGGTCTCGTCCAAGGAGGCAGCAATGCCGACAATGTGCTCGCTGATGCATACGTCAAGGGGCTTACTGGTGTCAACTGGACAGAAGCTTATCAAGCGATGTTGAAGGATGCCGAGGTAACCCCATACAATGAATATTCGCCCACCGATATGACAAACGGTATCGCACAGGGACGTGGAGCGCTTGACGACTGGCTTAAGCTAGGATACGTCTCAGCGGATCTGAATACTCGCGCTCTTTCACGCTCAGTAGAATACTCGCTCAACGACTTCTCACTCTCTCAAGTAGCCAAAGGCGTTGCTCCGGGAGACGTCGAGAAGTACTTGAACCGCTCCGGAAATTGGCAAAACACCTGGGGCCACAACGTGACGCATAAGAACTTCACCGGCTTCTTAGCACCCCGCAATAGTACCGGCCAGTTTAATCTTGCTAACTACAACCCAGCTCTTTGCGGCGGCTGCGAATGGGTAGATATCTCGTACGAGGGAACTCCGTTCGAGTACTCCTTCACAGTTCCGCATGACATGGAGACGCTAATCGACTTCATGGGCGGCGACGCCGAGTTCGAGCGACGGTTGGACTACATCTTCCAGCCAAACTCGTCGGAGCAGAGTCTATCTGCCAATGGCGCTGGCATCACAACGCTAATGAACATTGGCAACGAGCCCGACTTCGCGACACCGCTTGAGTATCACTACATCCAGAAGTCATACAAGTCTGTACAACGGACCCGAGAGCTCGCAAATGAATACTTCCACGACGCGAACTACGGCGTTCCGGGCAACTCGGACGCTGGAGCGCTTAACTCGTGGCTTATCTGGCAGATGCTTGGCCTGTATCCCGTCGTCACGCAACCTGTTTACTTGCTCTCGTCGCCATGGTTCTCTGACGTCAACATGAGCGTCAACGGAAACTCGACGCTGCGCATCTCAGCAACTAATTTGGATAACTCTGATAGCTTCTACGTCCAGAGTGTCAAGGTCAATGGGCAGAATTGGACCAAGAACTGGCTTGAGCATGACGATGTCATGGTCAAGGGCGGGACGATTGAGTTTGTTCTTGGGAAAGACCCTATTGTGTGGGAGACTGGGGATGTTCCGCCTAGTCCGGGACATGTGACGCTGCCTAGGCCATAATAATGTACCCAAGATGGTCACCCAAGCATTGAGGGCTATCCAATCATGCCATGTGGTTGTAATATGATTAGAACAGCCTCATTTAATGAATAATCTAATACACTCGAGTGTTTATTACATAGGCCAACTTCCTCAGCCATCTCATGAGCTTGAGGTCAACCGTGTTGAGTCTTCCAACACCGACAGTGTGGCATATGTACTGACATCGCGACGGCCATGGCAAGAGCCTCCACGGCGACGACATAACCCCCAAGGGTAAAGCCCCCAGATAAGTCGCCGTGGCTATGTCTTATCCACCATAACGCTAAACACAAACTGATGAAGATGCCGGCAGCCATGCCCGTAAGGAGGTAATAGCAAGGTTTCTTGAATGATGAAAGTTGCCGTTCCACCACCGCTGTCGTCTCGCTGGTACTTGTCTCTATCTCTGTCCCCGTCCCATACGACTACGAGCTAGCAGAGAGTCAATGAGTATACGCCGACCAGCCTCAAGATAGCCAAGATCCTCAATACTGGCGTTGATCTGACGCCCATTCAACGTGAGTATGGGGGTGAATGCGGCCAAGAGCGCGAGTAGTTGAGTCGTTGCGATGATGTTGGCTAGAAGGGCTCCGTCATTCAAGTTTGAATCAGCATTGAATTGTGTGTGTTGCTGGTCTGCCGTGAAAGGCAATAAACATGGCATAAAGATATTGGTGACCGTGATAAGACATCCCTCGAGGGTGTGCCGAGTATCTGTATCCGGTAACAAGGTGCCCGAATCATGAACAACACCACGTCTATCAATCGGGCTACTGAGGTCCAGCCCACTATAGTCGGGACGATCTGTGCATGTTTGATCCTCAGCAGACCAGGAGACCAGGATTTGGTCCTCTTGTTCAGTGTCAGCAGGTAGCGGCGGTCCGGGAAAGTATGAAGCACTACCGTGTCTTCGGGATGCCGACACTCTTGACCTCCGTAACGAGGAAGATGTTTGCGATTGATGGGGATCGCTATAGCTTGATGTCTCCGCAGAGTGGTTGCTAAATAGTAGGTGATCTACTTGATTGGGAAGTTCTTCCACATATTCAATACCTTGTCTAATGGCGGCGGTCTGGCTAGTGAAAAAGCTAGAGAAGTCAGAACGAAGAGTTACGAACTTTATCCCGAGTCCGACGCAAGGCACGTAATATGAGGCAGCATCGATTGCTGTGACGGGGTCCATTGTCAGCGAGGGGCTTTTGTTCCGTCTTCGCACAGAGTTTTAGATTTGAGAGTCGCCGAGAAGGATTGAAGATAAACGGTGGGACGAGCGGTTGCGTTTATTAGCTACCATGGCTGTTGCGGCTCTGCCGCTACTCCAGGAAGGGTTGGCTGGGATTGAGGCGTTTGGAACGAGAGGAGTCTATTTCATACGCTGCTGCTCGGTCTGTAAGAGGATTTGGCTGGTCGATCTCGGAGCAAGCCTGATTCTCCCGGCTCATTACCTGAGAAAGAGTGCGCGCACCATGGTTGCCCTTTTAGTCGGTTGAGCGAGCTGGGAGTGACGCCTGGGCTGTGTCTTCTCACAACTTTAGCGAATGAGCCAATGATAATTCTAGTAAGTTTTCGCTTGACCCAGCCCCTATGCGTGCATGAGCCTATCGGGGCCTGTCAATACCCGAAAACAACTGTGATTTGGGGCTTAGATTATGATCTGATTGCTGTCTTTGGATTAGTAGTCGTGGCTTTTATCAAACCCATGTCTAGATCATATGCGCTGCTTTGTAACAATACCTAGAGCCATAAGCCCTCTTGCCTGACTTTTCCATTGCACCTACGTCGATCTCAGAGCCTTTTCCCCCGTCGTTACCTCACGTCCAGATCTCCTCGCGCCTATGTGCAGAATGCAGCAGGCATTACTTATATGATAGATTTTGCATATTCTACAATATCGACAGGTCTGGTCAAAGCTAGTCTCGAGGTAAACCCTTGAGCGAGAGAAAGTCTCTTACTTATCTTTCTGATAGAATTCCCATTAATAGCATCTTGGTGATATCTCATGAGTTAAGTGTGTTAATCAGTAAGAGGCTTTCCATCAAGTCTTCCAACACCGGCAATGGGGTACATGGAAGGCTAACGGAACCATTATCACAAAGGCCCCTACGGTGACAACGTAAGCTCCAAGTGTAAAGGCTCCAGACAAATCTTCGGTCTTCCTTATCCACCACGAAGATAAGACCAAACTAATAGAGACGGCGGCGCTCATACCCGTCAGTAGATAGTAGCATAATCTCTTGTGTGGTGGTGGCTGCTGGTCCTCGCGTGGAATGACTGTCGCTCCATCAATGCTGGAATCTATGCGCATCCTTCTTGACGAGACGCTTGACCTGGCCGTGATCACGGATGATGGACTTTGACTGCGAGTGAACGGACCATTTTCGAGCTGAATCCAGTTGTCAATGCTGGATCTACGCCTGTGCCCATTCCACGAAAGCCTCCGGGAGACCTCCGTGAGCGATGCAAGCAGTTGAGTCGCTGCACGAATAAACATCCGGGGGTCATTGTTGTCCTGATCGAAGCCTCCATGAAACTCGCCAGCTGGATCTGAGTAGACAAGCTGCTCTGGTATTGCTGGTTGCTCTGGAACCGATGATGGCCCTGGTATTGACGGTGGTTCTGGGATCGGTGTCTGCTCTGGTATTGATCGCGATGATAACTTGATTTGATCCTCTGGTGTTGCTCGCGCTGAAAACTGTATTCGATCCTTTGGGAGGAAGTCCTGCTCTTCTGAAGTCGTCGTAGCTGATTCCAAATGCACATAGTCGTTGTCTTGTGCAATTGTTTCATCAAGGTTAAGTGTTCCATCAGTACTGTGTTCGTTTTCTCCAGATTCAGAAATGGGTGCCAGATCATTCTGTCTCGACGCAATTGGCGCAAATGCTGAGAGGTTGTCTATCTGGCGCGAGACTAGATCTTTGGATCCTCTCCGCTCTAGAACGCCTGGCGTCCTAGGCGATGATATTTTCACATGCTGCACTTCGGAATACGATGAATTCTTCCGCAGGGTGCCGGTTTGGTAATTGGGATGCGGAGCGTCCCGATCGTACCCTTTGGCGTGATGGTTGATAACCTTGGTGACAGTCCCATTCCTGCGGCGAGTGACGACGTCCGCCGTGTAATTCTCGCTCTTGCTAGCGCGTGCCTTATAACTGGCAACATAATATCCGTCAACACTACTAGAAGAACCGCTGTCGAGAATCTTATTCCCCATTGTGGAAACCGATTATTGAGAATTCATAGAAATGGGATGAAGGTGAAAGTCTCGTTGTCAAGCTGACGGGTAATGCGGATGCATATCCCACGCCGAATAGCTCGGAACAAGCATCCGTTCACCGCTGCGTAGCGTATTTGCAGAGACCCTCGAAATAGTGTAGGCTCTCTGTTAGGCACAAACGATATGGTATTAGTGGCTGCATTTTCTGGCTGCTCTCAACAAGCCAATAGCGTCCTAAAGTCATGCATGCGGATGATTCTGTGCAGTAAATATGCAGAAAATGTGGCTGAAGTGATTTAGTTTCAATCCTTACATACCACTAAAGCCCTCTTAACTGCGCTTTGGTGCTTGGTGTTGTAGCAGAAATTGTGACCGAGTTCTCTTCACATAGGGGGGTAAGACTGAAGCAGCCTGGACTTTAGCTGCTACTTACCGTGTTTCATCTATATGACAATTTACTAGAGTTTCTTGAATCTTCTAAGGGCGGCTATAAGGCCTTTTACGACTTGAAAGCATAAGGTGGTTATTCCATTCTCAGTCTCACCTTCAGCCAGAGATCATGGTCCTTGCTATCCAGCGATTCCAAGCCGAGGCCCTACAAGAATTGAGTAAAGCCATATAGGTATCTTTGTTTGCGACTCTGCTGATCTTGATCCTTCCTGTGCTACCTCAACGACACTCTACGGGATTCATAACGGCTACTAAAACCCATCATCAAGCTTTCCAACACCGGCAATGCGGATTATGTATGGTCAGGACGACTGACGTCACAAAGGCGCCCACGGCGAGGACCCAACCCCCAAGTGTAAAGCCTCCAGATATGTCTTGACTCCTCCAGTTCCACCATAATGACAGAATTAAACTTAGAAGAATGTCGATGAACATGCCCGCGAGTAGATAATAACATAATCGCTTGTGCGGCGGAAGCTTCTGGTCCGTAGCCGGCAGGACCTTATCTTCTGCCTCAGTCGTGGTCGCTGCCTCGGTATCGTGTTCCCTAACAATGTGAATAGACTCGAGCTCGACCAAGTCCACACAGCTAGATTTGGGTCTACGCCAGTCCGTCCGAGCTCTTCTGAAGAAAGACGGAAGAAGCTTGATAAATGTAAAGGAGAAAAGTGAGGCACTACTGTTATTGGAAGTAGGATTCACGGAGAACGATGGGGTAGACTGGATGTACTGCTCTGCTGGCGGCTGCAATGGTGGTTCACGCCGAGCTTCGTCGAGAGAGTATTCCCTGGGGAGCTGCTCCAGTGAGTTGTGAGTGCTATGTCCATTCTTCGTCTCGTTTTTGTATTGTTCAGATTCGCTGATGGGTTCCAGCTTGGTTATGGAACAAGGAGCTGGCGGTTCGAGGATGTTGCTAGTATGATCTCTTCGAGAGATAGACTTCGGATCCCCAGAATCAATTCCGGAAGATATTGAATGCTCGACTACATCGTCCCGTGCCGTGGGCTTCCGATGCCTTAGTCCCGTACTTGATAGACGTAGTTGGTACGGATCCTCTGAAACACTAGAATTCAGCAGCTCCTGGTAGAGTTGGGTAATTTTGTTCCAGGCATTCGAGTCCCGCGATAGAGGGGTTGGAGGCGACACCCCAGCTGCTCGGCAGATGTCGTTTACTTTGGTCGTGAGATCTCGTAGACGAGCACTTGTTGTATCCTGGTCATCAGATTGGTCTCTCCGCTGAGCTTTTTGCACTAAAAACTCGCTAAATGTGATGTTTCCCCGATTTTTGGCGACCAGATAACTCCCAAGAGCGTCTTGTGGGCTTCGCGATGCTGACTCCCCTTCATAACGCATGGCGTTGGGATGTTAATGAGCCAAAAGACAATGTTTTCCCGATAGTCTGTAAGAACGAGATGGTTAGACTGTTTTATCTCGGATGAAGAGCACCAAATTACGTGGAGATTAGCATGTATAGTATGTTTATTAGATTCCGTTAGCTCCAGGCTCACAGCCAGGCTGAATCAAAAAGGGGGGCTGGGAATTGTATTCCCTCCCCTTGAACGAGCCAATTATAGTCCCATGGATATGCATGGTTGTATTCCTGCAGAAATTTGCCTTTTATCTGCGTGCCCAACGCGAATCGGGCCATGATGCACTCAACTATCTTTGACATGTCCCTTTTCCGCATCCTCCCAGGGGAGAGCCACGACAACATTTGCCTCCAAGTAACAAGTTGGGATAGGATATTGCAGATATGTATCGGCATGCTAGGAACGATAATCATTTCCGCTTCACATGCTACGAATCCCCAGAAGACTCCCTAAGTTATCAACTAGCTCAAGATTATGCCATCCTCAAAGTAACCTCAGGCCACATCTCAAGCCCTTTCCCATCCAGCAGCTCCCCGCCGGAACCCTTCAGATAACGACTAAATAGTGCCTCAAGAAAAGCCCTTTCGATATCCATAATCCTAGAACCGTTCATACTACCTAAGTTTTTCTCCAATGAGGGGGGAAAGAACCTTCCCAAGATGTCCCGGAAACCCGGGAGGTCGCTATAACTATAGTGCCCTGTGCCGTTGACAGCATATAGCCGTTTGAGACCCCGAATATTCGGCCAGACGGCTGCCCACGTGGGATCGGTTGTTTCATTATGGTCGGGTCTGCCAAACATAAGAAACGGCCTATCGGTTCCCCCTTCCACAACGGACCCATAAATGGCTCCGTCCAAATCGGCACCGGCTTTGAAACGGGTGTCGTTGGACATCACCTGCAAGGCCGTTGCGCCCCCGAATGAATGTCCAAAGACCCCCGCGCTGTGTGTTTGAAGCTTCGTTGTGCTGTTAAGGCCGGGTATGCTCGAGACGATCGTTGAGTTGGCCATCGAATCAAGCACAAAGGAGATGTCTGCAACGCGCGTGTAGAGAAGGTCCTCCATGGTTGCATTGTCTACGTTGGGAGACTCGCTCGCTAAGACGAGGCGGCCGTCAGGATACTCGACGAAGGGACTGTCATACGGGTGATCGACGGTAATGACATTCCAGCCGTAAGATGCCAAGTCCGCTGCGAAGTCAGAGTAGAACAGACGAGGTGTGCCGAGGCCTGGGCCGTAAAGGAGGAATGGGAGTTCCGGCTGTGCTAGAGGGGCATTGAGGTATGATCGCGTGAAGATGTTTTCCGCCACGCCAGGTGCATTGTATGTCTTGTCGAGTATCTTTGCCGTCTGAGGCGGGAACTGGGGAGCCAACTTGTAATCCCCATTACTTGCTACGCAGTCATGTGTAGGGTAGAACAGAGAGACTACGAGACTTCGGGGCTGGGATGTTGGTGCATATGGGTCCTGTCGGGAGAAATCGATAAGCTCGAGGACTGTTGTACCGACTTTATATGGACCTGTGATATCTGGGACTAGAATCATACTTCCGATTGCAGAGGCGAGAGGGAGTATGTTAGATAGTGTCTGCATCAAGACGGGAAATGCCCTGGCGTTAAGATTTGGTAACTTGTTCAAGATGCATGAGATTGCCCTGCCAAAGTAGGTATTCTGGAAAACAGAGTCAAACCCCAACATTGTAAAGTTTCTTGCTGGCCCATTTACATAAAAGCTTTTATGAAGAATTTGCTCTCTTTTGCTCAAGATGGTTTTGACTAGATGGCCGGATCATCTTTAGTTATATGTGGTTTACCCCAAGCTTCAGCTGGCGTATAGCGCGTCACGACTCCGCCACGAGCTATTCGGTAATGCGTTCGTGCTATTCGTTCGCTTCCAGAATATTTCCTATTACGGAACTGTATTGTAATGCAATTGACCAGAACTGCACTTACAAGGTTAAGTAGCGTTGTTGCTAACATCCGAACGTCCTAAACGGCTGCCTATTCGCACGAATATCGGTAACTATTGGGTGTAGAATAAGGGTCACCGGCTCTTGCACTAGCTCTTAGTCTATTTAATCCTAAGATAATTCACGTATTGCAGAATATTCATCTCCCTTTCTTGATGGACACGTCATGTCTTATGTTATTCACTAAGTGAAATAGAATATTGATAATAATCCAGGTTGGTAGTTTTTATGGAAGTTGTGTCTCTCGATCTCAGTTTACTTTGTCTACAGCAGAGCTCATATATGATTTCTTTAGGGATCTTGATCAGATCTTCGAGCGGGGGATATGTCAAATCCTAGACTCAACTCCTACAATTTGCGTAGAAGCCGTCAGCTAAGGAGTGAGAAGCAAAACGTTTCAATGCCGCCTCGATTGAAATCTAGGTGTCATGTGTACGTCATGTACGAGCATGTTCATTGCGTTGCAAAGTCTTGATACAAAACACGCTCTAGACCAAGATGATGATGCGAAACTGAGTGATGCTCAAGTCCAAATAGCAATATAAGGGGTATGGAGTTGAGATCTATTAACTCTTGGTGCTTCTACTTCCCAGAAAAGGGGTACAAGTGCCTCTATTTATCCCTTCTACCCCTTTTCGCCGCAGATAGGAGGCTGGGCTGACCTGCAATCATTGTACTATCTCGAATTCTCGTATTGTTGCTTGAGAGTCTGAGTTTATAGCACTACAGCGAGGTTGGGCTGGTTACGACTAATACACTCGCTTTAGTTGCAAATAACATCGGATGTTCACAGAGTGTTGGTAGCCCCTATCTAATTAATATATTATTCGCCCCTCTGTCTTCTAGCATAACAGATATTACTACACTTTACTTTAAAAGACGAATTGATAATAAGACTATGATTCAAATGTGGCTGTTTCTTTTGAAAACTTGTGTTCACTTCGTCTGAGTTGACCAAGCGCTTGATAAGCCTAGACGACGTTCATTCCGAGAAGCAAAGAGAGTTATTTTTCGAAGGGAGAGACTAAGTACTAACTAAGCTCATAATTTTCTATGAGAATTGAAGTTCAAGCAAATCGGCACACTTCTATAGGGCTCTCTGGAGGCGGTTCGGCTTCTCACTTAGAATTATATGATCTCGTCTGTGTTTGTTTCGGCAACCACTTACCAGTGGACTTGGTAAACCTTCAGCCCTCTTCTGCTCTAACACAGACTAGTTTGCGATATCGCTGCTGCAGGAAGACCTATGTGGACATCGTCAACTGTTTCTGTCGTGTTGCTTGTACTTTTAACATGCTTACTTTTGGAACGGATAGAACAGAAGACCAGTTGAACATTCATCTCTTTGGGTATTACCAGAATTCACATATCAAAAGACTCAGATGGTTCTAAGCTTCCATTTTTTCCCCCATGAATTCATTCAAATATAAAAGTCACTTTGCTATCCATCACATTTCATTTCACTTGTCTAACTTTTTGCATTATGTGAGGTGTAGTCCCTGACACGGTATCACTTTCAATAACGAGAGATCCACACGCTGCATTCATTCATATCTATGCGTACATAGTACAGGCTGTCATTCATAATTATTCATTATGTCATACATACCATGGCATGTGAAAAAAATGTAAGCTCAAGAAGTCTAAAACATACCATTAAAGAGACTAGGTACCTTGAAGCACCACTCAGCTGACTAGCGTGGCTAGGCGTACCTATTATAGCTCAGTCCGTTTTCTGTTTAGGGTAACAGATGACCCCGCAGCAGCTAAAGGTTTAAGGGACAGAAAGCCCCCCCAGCCGCCAGCGACGCTCCGGGATCGGTTGAGGGCTGAAAACCACGACTCCAATTTGTGACGCATTTTTTAATCCCGCCTCACCGTCAGGGTCCTCATTTCACTGGGATTATAGCTCTTGTAACCTAGTTATTTCTTGATTTTTTAGCAATCCCTGACATATCACAGACATCACATTCGGATGATCCCCCATCCTCAAGCTAAAAAGATATAATCATTGCCCCAGTTCTTCCCCGACTTACCAACGGATATGGAGTCCTTCACCATCCGAACGCCGTGTTCCTCGGCAAACATTGGCCCGGGTTTCGATGTAATTGGTTTGGCCTTGTCAGTGTATCTCGAACTACGGGTGACAATCGACCGGTCTAAGTCGTCGTCGGAACACCCATTGAACTGCAGAGTCACCTACGAGGGGGAGGGCGATGGTGAGGTGCCTTTGGATCCAGCCGCCAACCTGATCACGCGTGTCGCTCTTTACGTCTTACGATGCCATGATCAGCGCGCTTTTCCTGTTGAGACACATGTACACATCGTGAACCCCATTCCTCTCGGCCGTGGCTTGGGATCATCTGGCGCCGCTGTTGTTGCCGGTGTAATGCTCGGAAAGGAGGTTGGAGGTCTTCATCATCTTGATGACAGTCGCTTGTTCGATTTTTGCTTGATGATAGGTATGCTCTTGTCTTATGAAGGTTGGAATGGAACTGACATGTGTTCTATGCAGAGCGCCATCCGGACAACGTTGGCGCTGCTCTATTCGGAGGATTTGTCGGCACTTATCTCAAACCATTGGCCCCTGAGGATGTGGCTCGTGTTGAGATCCCTCTGAGCGAGGTTTTACCTGCCCCGGCGGGTGGTCTTGACACAGGAAAGCGGCCGCCGGAGCCGCCGATGGGAATTGGACACCACATCAAGTTTCCGTGGGCGAAGGAGATTAAAGCCGTCGCCATAATCCCTAATTTCGAAGTACCTACGGCGAAAGCGCGTGAAGTGCTACCAACAGAGTATCCCAGACAGGATGTGGTGAGTGAGACGAAGTTTTCTGTAAAGTGCGAAATCTGACATGTGATATCAGACTTTCAATATGCAACGCATTGCCTTGCTACCCGTTGCTCTAGGGCAATCACCGCCGGATCCGGAGCTCATTAATCTCGCCATGCAGGACAAGCTCCACCAACAATACCGACAGACCCTCATTCCAGGGCTACAAGACATTGTCCAATCCATGTCTCCAAGCACACAAGAGGGGTTACTTGGGGTATGCCTCTCTGGGGCCGGCCCCACCATCCTTGCATTGGCGACAAGCCACTTCGGGGAAATTGCCGAGAGGATAATAGCCAGGTTTCGAGATGAAAACATTGACTGCAAGTGGAAACTCCTGGAGCCAGCCGAGGGAACGAAAGTGGTGAAGACTCATTGAAAGGTTGAATCAAAAGCATGCTCACTTAGCAAATTGCATACCGTTTCCATCGGAACGAGCCTACTACCCACATCTACTGTGACCTGGCTCAATTCCATGGATATGACGTAAAGCCGACAGTGACTTAGTGAGTCGGGAAACTCGCTCGCCAATAGCAAATGCCGGGAAGGCTATATTAAGCGAGGCAACGGTGCCGCTCGACGCCCCCTCTATCAAGTTGTCTATCACTATAGTAGCCTAAGGCTGAAATATCGCAGCTCACGTAACATGATACTGATCACAAAGTCCAGGGCCAGGTACGTGCTACGCTCAAGATTGATCGCTTGGTAATGTTGGAGCTTGAAATACATCATACACGATGAGAAATGATAACAAGTTGAAGCCTCGGCCGGTCAGTGGTGCGTGCAGCTCGCAATGCAGGTCCGGATACGGATAGCAACCATGTCCTTGCAGTAATAATATACCTCTTGGTCAGTGATCTCGTAATTTGCTCTGACCAAAGCAGGATCGTTTGGCATTCTACTCCCTTAATCTTACACCATTTTCCTTCAGCCCGGATGGTGAACTAGAAGATTGGAGACCAGGCATTTTCGTATTGAGCCATCTTGAAGTCTACAATATGGCGATCAACGCCTTTTTTGGCTCGAGTCCGAGGCCGAAAGCTCGCGTGCCTGGAATTTTCCGAATGAAATTTGATGCTATGCTTTAACATGGATTCCCATGTATTTCACACGAATCGGTTCCGCTCGTGATCTCGCTTACAGCCCGTTTCCACACCATGATCGACATTTGGCATAGATTTTTTTTTTGGCCAAAGGGCCGAGGAATAGACGTTTGCTTTAATGCCAATCACTAGGTCTATGTACCCTCCCATCGACTGTTTTGAGTCTTGGTCGTATGCATGTCTCATCACTTTTGGTGTGTTGTCTGACTAAGGGGATAAGTAGTTTTTGGAAGGTGGAAAACCTGAGATTGGGGTAGAACCCGGGGGCCTAGCCATGGGATCCGTATTCATCGGGCAACGTAATATGAGATGAGCCTCCTTACGTGGTGACCCGCAACATATAATCAGAAAGGAGGTTTACCGGATGGTCAACTGCGAGAACGGTTGCATAGGGATATAAATTGGCAGCATGGGCCTCTCCCTTGCTTCGCCTTGGCGCGTCTGGTTAGTTGCCGCTCTCTCGACTTACATGGTCTCGTTGGTATAGACGAGATTTGTAGACAGAACAACCATGGCTCTTTCTCCTAGGACAAGAGGGCTCCTTACAGCAGCTTCGTTGCTCGCTGTGGGAGTTGCCCAGGACACATGTGCGATGGTAGGAAACCTTACGTCAATCGAAGTCTTGGGACCATTGGCGCTGGGATACATCACAGATCAGACTGAATATTGGTCGTCGAGCTGCAGTGATCTGTTGCCATCGTGTATCTTGAAGCCAACCACAACAGAGGAGGTCGCTGCTATCGTTTCCATCTTGGCGACTAACAATGAGACTTTCGCTACGAAGTCCGGCGGCCATAACCCGAATAACTGGTTCGCCAGCGTGGACGGCGGCCCGCTGATTTCCACCGAGGCTTTGAATGAGGTCATTCTTGATATTGCATCGGAGACGGTGACAATAGGGCCTGGGAATCGGTGGGACGATGTCTCGGCCGCGCTTGATGGCACTGGCTATACAGCGGTGGGAGGGCGCATAGGGAATGTGGGTGTCGGCGGTTATATGCTTGGAGGTAAGAAAAACACCTCCGTAAAAGCAACAAAGTAAAAGTAACCCAACGCTGACACAAAAGTGACGTCTCGCAGGCGGTCTGAGTTTTATGAGCACCCAATACGGCTGGGCTGCCAACTCGGTCCTTCAATACACACTAGTCCTAGCGAACGCGACGATCCTCACGGTGACAAACGAGACCTACCCCGAGATATTCATGGTGCTCAAGGGAGGAGGCAACAACTTCGGCATCGTAACCTCGTATGTTGTGCAAGCGTACCCACAAGGCGACGTCTGGGGCGGAACGCTGCTCATCGATGCCGACGATGAGACGGACGCGCAGATGCTCGCCGCACTCCGAGATTTTACGGAGTATTACCCGGACGAGAAGGCCGCCGTGATTGTAACGGGTGAGCGCACGCTTGCCACGCTGGCCCGACTTTGGGTTGTGTTCCTGTACTACAACGGACCCGAGGTGCCGGCAGGCGTGTTTGACAACTTCACATCGATCGGGACGCCGATCAGCACGGCCAAGACACAGTCGCTCAACTCACTACTGAGCGCAAACAACATCTATGTGTTGAAGGGCCAGGTATACACGATTGGAACGGAGACAATGCCGCTCCCGAGCGCGGCGAACCTCGACGTCATGAACGAGATGTTCCAGACATGGGTCAACGTGAGCAACACGGTGGCCCTTGTCCCCGGAGTGGTAGCCAGCATCGCGTTCCAGCCGGCGCCGAAGATGTTGGCCACAATTGCGGCGTCTAAGGGCGGCGATATGATTGACATCGACGCGGACGTGGACCGCATCTTCATCGAGCTGGACTACAGCTTTACGTTCAATGCGTCGTACCCGGAGATCGATACAACGATGCGGAATACGTACCGGAATCTCCAGGCGACGGTGCAGAAGAACCAGGCTGCTGGCGCGCTGCCTTCAGATGTGTTTCTGCCTCTGTTCCAAAATGACTGTTTCTACCCGGAGGACTACTGGGGGAGGTTGAGGCCGGAGAAGCTGGCGCTTGCACAAAGGGTGCAGGCTGATGTTGACCCGACTGGCTTTTTTGCGACTAGGACTGGTGGATTTAAGATTCCATCTACGTAGTCCTACCTCGTATTCTCTAACTTGTTGACACAAAATTTGTAGTTAGATACCTCATGTGCATGTCGTCATACATAGCGGAATAATCTGATAATGAGTAATAATTCAATGGGAAGTAAGATCTTGATTAATACCTAGCTAATTGCTTTAAAATTCATTTCAAGCTGTGCGTCTTGTTGATCTTGAAATATTAATAAGTACCTAACCTATGGTATTGCCTTGTTAAAAAACTTGAAGATATAAGACTCGTGACATTGATGGCAACTTCTATTAAGGTTGCCCTGTGGTGCAGGATGAAAAGGGGGTCTAAGAGGCTGTGGGGACCCCTGAAATAGAAGCTAAGACAGCGCTAATAAATGATTGGAGGGGTTATTTACTTGACCCAAGAATTTCATGTGCATCGCCTTTGTGGACAAGTATCAACCATTTTGTAAGATAGAAGACAATACTTTCTCACAACTCATCATCTCATATTCATCCGCATGGATTTCCTAAAGTCGGCAGTGGCCTCGGCCATGGCCGCTCAGGGTCCTCCATTTCCCTATAGCTTTGGCGACCGAGTTGACATCGACTACTCCATCTGGAAATTGTACAACGGTACGCGACGAGCCGACGGGTCCAACTGCAGCATATTTCACTTCGATATCGCCGCCAACAAAGCCCAACTGCCCCTCGCCAAGAACGCTTTGAAGAAGCTGCGGACTATGCGACACCCGGGCGTTATTAAAGTCCTAGATGCCGTCGAGACCGAGACATATATCTACATCGCTACCGAGCGCGTCGTGCCGCTGCGGTGGCACGTCAAGAGGAAGAGCTTGAGTCCAGAGACGATAAAGTGGGGTCTACACAGCATCGCGCGCACTATTAGGTTTATTAATGAGGAGGGCTCTTCTATACACGGGTGCCTTCGGGTCGCGTCTATCTATACTTCTGAGAGTGGCGAGTGGAAGCTCGGTGGCTTCGAGGTCCTCAGCAATGTCAATGACGAGGATGCCGTGATATACAGATATGGCAGTCTGGTACCCGACTCGGGCCGGTTCACACCCCCGGAGCTGGCGCGGTCGGGCTGGGATGCTATTAAGAAGAACCCGCGTACTGCAGTTGACGCATACAACTTTGGTACAACCATCTTCGAGGTCTTCAATGGTGACTTCAATGGGCCGGATCAGGCAGGACAGACGAAAGGGATACCGCCCAGTATGCATACTGCCTACAAGAGGCTTGTGATGGCACTGCCCAAGAGTAGGAGCACTGTCGGCGCCTTCCTTGATCAAGGAAATCGACCCGGCGGTTTCTTTGACTCTCCTTTAATCAAGTTAACTGAGGGTATTGATAACCTGGGTGTCAAATCTGAGGAGGAGCGAGCTGAGTTTTTGGATGATCTCGACCAGCTTACCGACGATTTCCCGGAAGATTTCTTCAAAATGAAAGTGCTACCAGAGCTCCTCAAGTCAGTTGAATTCGGCGGTGGCGGACCAAAAGCGTTCGGACTTGTCATGAAGATATCGACGAAGCTCTCAAGTGATGACTTTGAGGCTCGAGTTCAACCTGTTGTCCTCCGTTTGTTTGGCAATCCTGACAGGGCTATTCGAGTATGTCTGCTGGACAACCTACCGCTTATGATAGACAGGTTATCGCAAAAAGTAGTCAACGACAAGATATTTCCTCACATGGTATCGGGTTTCACAGATCTTGCACCAGTTGTTCGAGAGCAGACTTTGAAATCAGTACTTGTAGTCATCAACAAATTATCGGATCGCGTTATCAACGGCGAACTATTGAAATACTTGGCCAAGACGGCCAATGATGAGCAACCGGGCATACGGACAAATACGACAATATGTCTAGGAAAAATTGCTAAAAACCTCGGCACATCAACCCGGTCGAAGGTCCTCATCGCTGCATTCACGCGTTCACTACGCGATCCATTTGTCCATGCTCGAAATGCGGCATTGATGGCTCTAGCAGCGACCGGCGAGTATTTTACAGAGGAAGACCTCGCAACAAAAATATTGCCAATAGTCTGTCCCTCTCTTGTGGACAAGGAAAAGATGATCCGCGACCAAGCCAACAAAACCATGGATACCTACCTACAGAGAATCCGTAAAGCACAGGCTAATATGCCTGATTCTGTCCTTCCGCCACCGCAGGCCGAAGGTGGCGCCGCACCGCGCATGAGCACACCGAATTCTGGCAACGACGCAGCTTCGTGGGCTGGATGGGCGATCTCCTCATTCACGAACAAGCTCTCCGCTGCATCGGGCGAGATGGAAACATCCGGCAACGGGACACCGGCCCCCGGCGCGGCCTCACCATCAGTAGCACCAGAGCCCAAACGCGTCACTTCCACTTCTTCGGCATCTGCGCTCCACCGCCAGGCCGTAAAGTCCCCGTCACCAGCCCCTCTCTCCGCCTGGGCACCTCCACCTCCCCAACCGGATCCGGAATCGTATTTCGAAGACGATAGCGCAGCCGATGCCTGGGCCGAAATGGGCGATATGGACGAAGACGACAACGCAGGCGTCGACTCATGGGGCGAATCGAGCGACGTCATCACTCCCAATATCACCAAACCAGCAGCCAAGAAGAGACCAGCACTATCCAACAAACCTCAGCCTTTCGACGACGATGGCTCCGAGCCTGATTTCGCAGGCTGGCTAGCTGCGCAGGCACAGAAGAAGAACCCCGGCATCAGCAAGCCATTGCCCAAGGGACTGGCGAAACCTGCGACCACTGCTAACAAGAAACCACTTGCGACACGGTCGGCGTCTACCTCGGCGTCTAAACCGGCTACTACTGCCGCGAAGAAGAAAGTTATCGATATGAAGCCCAAGGATGATGACGCTGATGGATGGGGGGATGAGTGGTGAATTCAGTTTGGGCTTATCCCCCGTGGCATATTTACTTGACGTATCCGCTTCGTCTCTCTTCCCACTCTCCCAAGAACAAGAACAAACGTAACGCAATCACTCTACCTGTGCAAAAAGACTACAGAACGAAAGAACTAGCCTCCATCCGAGAGCAGGGCACGGACTCCGAAGAAAAAACCAAAGCCTTGCACATAAGCCTCATCGTGCGCTTACACAATGGATCTTGTAATGGTGTTGATCGGGGCTGGTCGATGTGAAAGCGGCGTAGATTAGGTGATTTAGACTCCGGCTCGAGCGAGAGGGGAGTTATACCTACCTATCCGCCTCTACTAGAGAGAAAGCACCCGCGTCCTAACAGGCATGAAATCTATCTGATCCATTGAGGATTGTTCATGGCGAGCTTGGATATATAGAGCCATACACATTCCTCAGATGAGGAATTGTGAAGACCATTAAAACGAAGAAGGAGAAGACAAGAATGGAAAGGAGATCATCTGGGGTAATAGAAACAGTATGCGAGAAAGCGAGGAAGAGGGAGAGGGCGAGGGCATGATCATGGCGCAGGGTGTTTGGAGTAAAAGACTGTAGCAGTACTTCTTAGCTTTGTGCAAGGTAGTGCTACCTGAAGTATTTAATTGGTTCCCGTGAGGTGGGAAATGCAGGCAGTAAGGTATCTATCTGACTTACTAGTTGAAATTGACGACAGTTGGGAATCATCTTATGAGCTCTCCAAAGAGGGAGCAGACACGTCGTGCACATAGACTTGATGTTTGATGATAATCGAGCAACCACAAAATGTCTTAGAAATGTAACTACGATCTCATAAATTTCTTGCGTCATAACCCGAGCTACTTGACTGCCTCAATGCCCCTTTTTGCACAAAACATAGAAAAAGGCGATGCCCCTCCATGCTAATGGCTTGTCACTTATGCCTCTTCTTTCATGGAAAATCAATTCTCGTAATCCAGCTAGCTACTCGAAACCCAAGTGCAATAAGCAGCAAGGCACGGCTACACGATTATGGAATTAATGGCCAGCAGTGAAACCACACCTCATCAGCCACAGGTAACCCCTCTGGTCATCAGCACTCTCTTCTCTTTCCATTTTCCAGACTCCGATGGATCCTGTTGGCAGATAAATCACACCCGTTTCACCTTACTTGTTCTCTGATACCACTCATTGGGGGAAACGTCCACTTTTCAATCCACTGACCCTCCACTGGCTTTGGCCGCGCCTTCATTCTTCTTCTCACTTGAGATATTGGTGAGAAAATGCGCCAGTGAATTCCGATGTCGAATTTCCGCTCGGATGGCAGCTTTGTGTAGCTCTTTAAGCTTGGTGTCATGGAAGAGCTCCCATGGGTACTTGAGTGTAGCACGATGATCACGATATTCCTTCCAGATCTCGTCTATTGGGTTGACCGGATCGGGTGTGCCATGGACTGGACGTTTCGCCCCTCCACCACCTTGAGGGCTCTGTGACGACTCAACAGAGGAAGTTGGGCCTTGCTCTGTAATTGTCGTGCGATCTGTCGAAGTTGAATGCTCTGTAACTACCGTGCGACCCGAAGAAGATTGAGAATTCTGGGGTTGAGTAGGTTCGAAGACTGGCTTCGGAATTGTTGGAGTGCCACATGTCATGATAGGCGCAATGATTGGTGCAGCATCTTTGGCATTGCTTCCTGCGTCTCCCTGCGGAACGACTGGCTCATGATCTAGTTGGATGTTTTCTGTGGCGCCTGGTGCAATTGCGGGCGCAACATCCGATTCGGTATGCTGTGTACAAGCCAATGCAGTAGCTTGTGTAGAATATACAGCCGGCTTAGCCACAAGCACTGCAGGTCGGTCATCGTAACTGACGGCGGGAAGATAGAAAGATTTATCTCCGGCAGTTCCGAAAAGTTCAGACCAAGATAAGTCATTACTGTCTGGGCGCAGCGTTTCGATAAGGCTCCGATTCTTCCTCTGTGCGGTTCTGTTCATCGATTCAGAGTCCTGAGGCTATCTGGCCTCTGAGTAGTCGTTGAGAGCAACGCACACAGCACCTCGGTGGTGGCCGTTATACTGACGAATGACCTGCTGACTTTGAAGCTCCCAAAGTCGTGCATAATGGTCACTGCATGCCGTAACCAGGTAAGCAGAGTCAGCGCTGAATGCGCAGTCCCAAACCCACCGTTGGTGACCTGTCAAAGTAGCTTCCAGAGGGAAGGGTTTGGAATCGGCCATGCCATTAGTTGTCTGAACTTGATGTTGCGTGCCGTGACCATTTGTCATGGCAGGGACGACAGGCAATGGATTCATGTCATCATCATCGATAGGAGGCACCGCCCAGATCTTGGCCGTGTGATCGGCAGAACATGTTGCAAGCTTCTTCACATCGGGCGACAGCAAGATGCGAGTAATATACTCTTTATGGGCTGAGAATTGTGTGATGGGGACGAGCTGTGTGCGTTCCTGGCTCTGGATGAGAGACCAGACAAAGACGTTACCCTAGATATTGTGAGTATTAAAATTTGTGTGCTCTAGTGAGGCAGATGTAATGAACAATAGTCATGCTGAAGAGACAAGAGAAAAGAAAGCTTACAGCATTGTTCGCCGCGCACAGGAGTGACCCGTCACTAGCTACAGTCACACTTGACACAGCGACATCCTCCTCGGGAATCAATTGGTGGGAACAGTTGTTCTCAGCCAGATCCCAGACACGCACGCTGCCACTTCGGTCGCAGCTGATGATCTCGCCTTGGTTGGGGTGGATGACAACATCATTGGCTGCAGAGCCATGGTTATAGCTTCTCTGAATAGAGCCGCTTCTAGTTTCCCAGATTTTGACGGTGCCGTCCTCGGAGCTTGTGACCATCCATTTCCCCTCACAATGAAAGGCAACTCCAGTAATGTTTCCGGTGTGACCTTCGAATGTCAAGAGGGGGTTGGGATTCGTGGATTTGATATCGTAGAGCTTGACTGTATGGTGACCGGCGGCAGCAAGGTAGCGCTTGTCGGGAGAGATACAGAGGCGGTTCACTTGAGAGTCGGGATGTTGAATTGTGCGCGAGCAGATGCCCGAGAGCGCTTCCCAGAATCTAGCAGGGGTCTTTTAGCTACATTGGAAGCTTTGTAGTCGTTTAAGTACTGGTTGAAGGCTAGAGGTGCATACCTGATAGTGTGGTCGTAACCAGCTACCCCCACGGTTAGGTATAAACAGAACAAAGAGCAGCAATAGAAGGTAGGGGACTTACCTGTGCAGAGAATGACAGACATGATGCTATACGTGAAGATAGTATACCATTATCAACTGAATTGCACGGGGTTGAATGAGGTTTTGGTGAGGAATCAAGCTCCCTTCCACCTCGAGTTACTGGAGCTTTGAGGTCGAGGATTTGTAGAGATGGGGCGGGCAGCTATTACCGGCAGAGGTGTGTCGCGCCTTCAAATTGAGCTCTAGGCTAGCAGCGCGCGGGCCAGAAATTGGGAGCTTTGATACCGTCTTATCTCCGATAGATGTAGTACCGATATTGAGTTCTCCGACCGAGGGAGGCTTGTGCTTATCGGTAATTATGCAACTATCCGACTTACAACCCCGCAGCCGCTGAGCCTACATAAGTAAGTACACTGAAAGAGTCGGCAAGAGTTTCTCTCACTTGGGCGTTACTGACCTGCGCTTTGCGTTGGGTGCTTTTGTACCCAAGCTTTGCTCATATTGCATCAATCATCATTGCGAAGACTTTGAACCATTATCACTATCACCGCAAAATGTCCTCCAAATCCCATTGGTAACGCAATCTCCTATTCCGGACAGCATCCTCAGCAAATGCACATTCAAGCATGATGTGGGCCATGTCCTACTGGGAGCTAGCCGAAGAAGAGAAACCTGGCAAAATCATTCTTTGCTGAACAGCACAAAAACGTATTCGGGTTCTATGTCTATGAGAAACACGGTATGGTTAAGTTTCAAGTGATCTCACGTGGTCATGGACTGATCTCCCTCAAGGTGACATCGTAAGGCAGCATGACGCCTGACCAAGCCACCGGCTCGTGTCTAGCTTGGGTTGTCTGGCATAAAGATCTCAACCGAGGCCCTCGCCTAATCCATCTCGTTCGGATCTCGCTCGCCCATTGATCTTTTAGATAAGCTATCCCAGATCTCTCTGTTTAAGCATGAAGGCGGCCCACTGCAGGGAGGGGACGGATCGGATACAATGCTTGTTGCACAACACCTGCTGCCATGTGTCTCATCGTGCCATCTGCCGCTTCATTCACCAATTGATATCTTCTTAATTACGATATAGGCGCAGACGCGCCATATACGGAACAGCCCAATGTTGTGGCGGCTCAACAGTATCCGACGACCATTCAAGTCCAGGGGCCTCATCCGCCATGATGACTTCTCGCCTCAGCACATTATAAACAACACGGTACAGTACGTTCTCACATCAGGACTTCACTGCAATGAAGTTTTCATGAATACGGATCCATTGTTTGTGTCTTTAGCACAGAATATGCGATCGTAGGGAGATTACCATTTAACGTAGTAAATTTTGAAGCAGGTAAGTAAGTAAGTACATCCGAGATTGTCATATCGTTCACTCCCCGCCGAATCAAACCCCTGACGTGAAATTCACTTCCTAACGGCCAGCATCAACATAGAAACATCAGAGAAATAACGTCAAAACATAATCTCATTCGATTCAGATCGAAAACAAACAAGCCTAAGAAACATACAGCCTGTCCAAGCCCCTAGTCCTTGTTGCAATGCCTTTTCCAACTGACTTGGTATGACCTATATTGTATGCGAACTAGCATTAAACAGCTTAGTAGGTTGCCTGACTGACGCTACTCCTTGCTGAGTTCCCTATTGTGTGCTGCTAATACTGCAACTTTTATCTGCGCGTATTGGAGCTAGTCCCCGACTGTCGTAGGCCACGAGAGTTTCCTGATCCGTGGCCGTCATGGGAGCCCCCACTGCCATGAGTGCTAGACGACGACCTAGCTTGAGAAGACGGAGCCCTAGGAGATTGGACGACGCCAGTACCGCCACAGGTTGAGCAGACAGTGCCACTAAAGACGAATTAACCTTCATGTTCTGGAGTTGGGTCTCGAACTGCTGACTTTCTACTGTAATATTGTCCCCCCATACAAGTTGGGCATGTATCCCAACCATCACTAGCGAGTGCGTTGTTTCCGTAATGACCCTGGTAGTAATGGTTGTTCTGGTGTTGCGACATATTTTCAGTTTTGTTGTTTTCGAGATGGGTTTCTTGAAGCACAATTGACGGACGACGAGGGTTGATTTGATTCTAGCTAGATTCCCAAAACAAAACACCTGAAGGCATCCTAACCCTTTTATACACAGACTTTCCAAGCCGTTATCGTGGAAGAACGTCTAGTTCAACTTGAAATGTCATCGTGTAAGTATCGAACTCACCGCCACTCGCCCACAAACCCCTCGCAGACCCAAGAAAAAAGAGTTATGAATAGCCGATCCAGGGTATTGAAGGGTGTGTCGGAAGGTTGGACGCCGGTGAGCTGGAAGAGCCTCCGTTTTGACGCCTTATCGGATGAAACAAGGCAACTATTGCATTTCAGCTTTCTTATGATTATCCAGCATCCGAAGGCAACATATCTTAAATCACAGAGGGAGTTCGCCGGTGTTGTACTACTCTCCGGGCTATCATCTGACTACCCTTCGACAACGATGGACGATCTCTGACAGCAGAATGTCATGGCGAGTTGCTATAGGCTGTAATTGCCTTATTTCTTCTACCTCACAGGCAAAGGAATAGGAACTATTGTATGTCAGACTTCAAAACTGACAAATGCCTTTGTCCATTCGTTTCACCAATAGAAGTCTCCTCGGGGCAATGCGTGCGGAACATTACCTACCTCTCGGCTTTCTCCCATACACCCAAGCTTTGTCCAGATCTCCTGCTGAAATGCAGTGGGTGCCGGTGAGAGTGCTCACGCATCAAGATTCTGCAGATGCCCTCGCGACCCACGTTCTCGAGTCCAAGTCCACAAATTCGAACGGGTAATTGCAGCAGTACCCCATCCCTGGGTCGTTACCTGCCATTTAGTATGCAACACGTAGCATAGACCTGGGATCTCTCGCGAGTTTGACATACCCGAAAACTGAGGGCAAGACAAGCAGTCGCCACGCGGATCTTGTACGATAGAGGACAAGCGTAACATCTGATGAAACGCCGCCTTTTGGACATCATCTGATCTGCCGCTCACGACGAGCAGAAACGATGGCATGCTGACGCCCTGAGCTATCTTAACTGACTTGTTATCGTCCGGGCTGATGTCTCTGCGACCCCTTTCCTAGCTGCTCGGGGTGCTGCGAACCCGTTTGACAAGTGACAGAGATGTCCCGCTTCCGGTCCCGGGTTCATTCTGTCGGGCCCAACAACCAATCAAGGAATCAGCCAGAGTGCTCGCCGAGAGTATGTTAGATTCATCCTGAGTTGATGAAATTAGCTCCTTCTTCTCCTTCGAACACAGATGCAGACAGTGATTGAAGTCGTTAACTTTGTTACCTCATTGGTTCTTCCTCTCCCCTCCTAAGGCTAGAAAGAATAGCCGACAGTCCTTAGTTAGGACCATTAATCTAAAGATCGCACCCTCCATCCTTCAATCGTCCCATCATTAGAGCCAAAAATTCGATTGATTGCGTTCAGAATGCAAGGTTCAGCATGTTGTGCTCTTCGAAGAAGCAGTTGGTGGGTGATCTCCTCCCCTCCGAGCTGCAAAGTGCCAAGGAACATCTCCCTCATTGGTCACTGGGTAATGCCACTCCTAATCCCAGCCGGAGTGCCGTGTAGACGACAAGAGACGTTACTTCCGCCTTTCTATGCCGTGTACTCTAGTCTAGCCATCAGCCTGCTCACACCGACTGATAGAAAAGCACGATACACATTCAATGGAAGAGTTGCTACCCATAAAAATATCCACATTTCAAGCGACGAAAACAGTTTGACGGGCGTGGAAGATCACACTCGGGATAAAATCTTGTCAGCCGGGTCCCAAGGGCGGAGAAAAGCTTCCTCTCCTGTGATCCATCCTTTCGGCTTTTTTCGCGACAGTCTTCTAACTCGCGGAAACTCTTCTATATCTGCCACGTTGTCGTGGCCATGTCGTGCAGCCAAGATCCAGAAGCGTAAATGCTTCTTATTCGTCAGTCACCTGTCACGCCTGGTGAGAAAGAAAGAGAACCCTAGCGCGCAAAGACCGAAGGTTCTCGGGAAGGGGAGGTCCTTGAGTGGTTTCGGCAAAACATGCACACCAAAAAGTTGCCTTAAGAAGGCGTCCCAGATAAAGAACAACAAGCCCTTGTCACTTTCTAGTATTACACGGGTCTCCACGGATTTCGGCCGAGATCAACTTTTTTGGAATCATGATCACGACGAAGTATCGTCATCACCGAATATCACTCATCTTCAGGTCACACGCCGCCGCGGTCCGAAAATTCTCTTTCCAAGTTTCTGCCCGATCGGAAGGGAGATCATCATGTGGACATTGCCGAAGGTCCCTCGGGTTTGATCACCCCTGATACGAAGAGGCAAGTTGGTTCAGAGTAGAAGAGTGCCACTGCCGCCTAAGGTCACGTCACTTCTCAGATGATGACTACCTTCTCAACGATAATCCTAGCCGGAGAGGGTTGTTGATCGGTTAGGAGTAGATCGTCATAATGACGAGGTCTCAGTGTGTTCTCTAAGATCATTGATACACAAGCCGACGGACGAACTCGGTTGCCACTCGAGCGGGCATAGCAATGTCTCTTTCATCTTTGCGAATTGGAAGGCTGCGGCAAAAGTTTCTAGATTGTAAGTTAAATGGAAAGCTAGGAAGTAGAGAACCAACGTAAGATCTCTAGATCGGGGAATGGAGCAACAAGGTTTGAGAATACAGGGTTTGAGTGTGTAGTAGGGCTAGACCTAGACCTTGACTTAACGATACTGCTATTCATTTTATCACTATGACGAACCCCTCTTCTGGAGAGTTCCATGTCTCCCATATAGAATAGGGGAAATAGTAATAGAGGTATCTGAACTATAGTATCTCTAGAAATGCCATGTGCCAGATAGCAAAAAGAAACCACCCGGACAGCCTTTAACGTAACGAAAGGTGCTATACAAGTCTAATACAACAAAAGAATCGAAACAGACGATGCTGATATCAGTGTTATTTCTTGCCATTGCAAAGTTTCATACGGCCAGGCTGTCTATGGCAACGATATTTAAGTCAATTGTATTAGTTGCATCAAATTTTCCTAACAGACATGAGAAACACTCCGATATCTCCTGCCATTCATTTAAAGGATGTAGCTTTTATTCTGCAGTTGGAATTGCCGCCCAAATCTCTCCCAGAAAGAGTAATCAACTCTTCGTCTTGGAAAGGAATAGCAGGATGTCTCGTTCTTCTCAGAGCTGAGAAATCATTGGGCAGTTTCGATACTTGATCTCCCTTTGGGCCACTTGGTTCCTCTCCGAACCGGACTGACGCCCGGGAATCTGATGACACAATCTAAACCTGTGGCTCACTTGATTTTATCAAGGACTTGGCATGATGTGCTTTGTCCAAGCGGCAGTCCTGTGATTCGAGGCATTAACTTTGTCTATCGCGAGAGGTGGTTGTCTCTTTTTCCAGGGCCTGATAACAAGAAGATTTGGTGTTTGCAGGTTTCACATCGCCATAACTCTCTCACGCTAAATCCAGAACCAACATTAAGTCGTCGTACACCAACCTGCGAATAAAAAAAACGAATTTATTTGTATTTTCATAAAAATCATGCCTCAAAGTGAAACCTCAAAACGAGGCAACCTTCGTAACAAAGCAACAATAAACCTACACAGCAAACCCGAGAGCTGTCAGATGTGTCCGAGAGGTGAGCAAGAGTTGGTCTCCCTAGTCCATCCTTATCCATCAGAACTCCAGCTCAAAGCCACATCAGCCTGGTCTGTTCATTAACCTCTTCGTCGCAACCCTTAAACCGTGTGAGAAATACATGGGCCGAACGCCAATACCGTAACTCCTTTCATAACTGATAATGTTGTCGATTCCTGATTCTTGACATCATGCAGACCCCAGGGACCCAAAGATGCCTATCAGTCCTTAGAACACTGGAGCAGTGTTTACTAGCAGTGAAAACGCTGCAGCACCCCCTAATGCAACACACGCGGCAGCTTGGGCCAATCGCAACTTCTTGGAAGGCCGAGGATTGTCAAGCTGGACAGACAGGACAGGATGTTCTCTTGTTGCTTCCTTCTGGTTCACAGTTTCGCCGAATGAGTCGGGAGACTTGTACGAAGTTAGAGTGATTTCATCAACAGCTTGGACAACTGAGTCGTTCGTCTCAACTATAGCAAGAGTAGAATCAACCGGTTCAAGACTTCCATTGTCGATCGGCTCAATGAAAGCATCGTCGAAAGATCGTTTGGAACCTGAGCTTGGCTTTTGACAAGCCATGTCTTCCGGTCTGGGGTGACTGGGCGAAGTAGATAAAGCTACGCGATAATCTCCGGATGAAGTAGGCTTTGGTTGGTCATGATCTAAAAGATCGTTAATGAGGACCTGTCGACGAGAGCCATTGAGTAGAGAATCATCCGCTCTACTAAATTGCATCTTACTTTGCTGATATGTGTACGCGCTCGTCATATCAGGCTCACACTTCTTCTTAGCTCCCTCTGTATCCAAGGATGGAAGCTCCTCAGGAAGTGGGTTATTGATAAATCTAGCACCCGACGCCTGCCAGGGTGATAACTCGACCAAGGGTCGAATATGTGGATAAACTTTGACAGGACCACGACGGCGTTTCTGAGGAGAAACAGGGTCGGTATGAAGTGTTGTCGTAGATGGACTAACATCCTTATCGGGGACGGGAGGCTCCGAATCAGTCATCATACTCGGCATGGGATACCAATCCGTAAGATTAGGCATTGTTGAGCTTTGCTGGTCCATTTTTGCCCGATTTTGCTCCCTTGCTGCGAAATATTCAGGCTTTCCACTTCTCTCCCCAAGGATCTGAGCTCGCGCCTCATTGGGTATGCAATCCGCACAGGAAGTTGGATGGCGTTTGAACAAAGCGGCATCAGAGGGACTCGGATCTCGAGCACGGCTGACGTTTTCCGGTTGAGGCATAATGGACGGAAAACCACCTTGAAGGGGCGGCAAGCTGAGACTAACGTACGTAGAAGTCACAGGCTGGAAATCGGTTGGTGGTGGCGATTTGCGAGAGGGGAGTTGATCACGAGATTCCGGGGGTGAAGCGCAGGTTGACGCGTCACTTGGTAGGTCAGAGATATTTTCATCCTCTACGCCCTCTTCGCCGTCCTCCTCGCTCTGTGCATCTTCGTCTTGGTGTTCACTCTCATCGCTGTAGATGTCACTCTGGCTAGGAGAACAAATATAACCCATGCGGCATTCGCCGTCCAAGGCCATCTCCGAAACGGTAGAGTGTTCGTTGTCCTTGTCTTTACATGATGATGTTTCGATAAGAGCTAGGACATTGTTAGTTTTGAATGGCATAGTCCAACTTCTCTTGAGACAGAAAGAGTTCAACTTACTGTTTTCATTTTCATTGAAAGGTTCAAACTCATCGTCGAGGTCAGAGCGAGCGTCAGATTGATTGTCAGACTGATCTTCATCGTTTGCGAGACTTGAAAGAGATACACTGGACTCGAACTCAGACTCAGATTCGGAAGCATCGTTCATGTCGCTGTCCAATGAATCTTCGTCCAAGACAAGCGCAGCTTCGCTTTCCCCATCAGAAGTAAAGCGATCCTCTTCCTCATCTTCCGAGATGGACTCCACAATTGCGTTTCCAGTGATGGAAACAGAGTGACTGGATTGTCCATCAGACTCATCATCAGGTTCTGAGGTTAAGTCGATATAAGCCTGGGTAGAAACTGTGCTGAGCTTCGGCAAGGGTATCTCGGCATAGGCTCGGCTGTCACCGGTGCTGTGGGCTGGAACGGGATCAAAGTTATGAACGTCTGAAGCAATCGTTTGGGATGAACCGACGTGTGCGTCCGGCACAATGGGCTCGGCCCAATTGTCATCCTCATCGTCCATGTCATCCGCATCTGGGACTGTGAAGGTGACTCTTTTGGTAAGGTGATTTGACGTTGGTGATCTGAGCCCATGTTAGCAATATGTGGTATATCGAGGTAAAACGGAACACCTACTTGTCCTCTGGCATGGCCTTTACGTCTTCAATGAGAAGATCAACACAGCAAGGAGGGAATGCTCCGTTGTTTCGAAAGATGTTTGTACCAAAGCGAAGGATATCGCCGTTTGTAAGTTCGACGAGCTGGCGGACGGGGATCTGAATTTCTTGATTGCGTCCGTCGTTGGGCGTGCGGAAGGTGCCGTGGAAAGAACCTACGTCCTGAATGTAGAGTTTCTGCGTGGAAAAGCTATTAGCATGACTTTTTGATGGCCACGGGAAATGGACGTCAGCTTACAGGAGACTTGGCGTCGTCGAAGACAGCAGAGAGCTCAGCGTGTGCACGGGACATGACAGGATTGTCGAACCATGCATTTTCTCTCATAGGAATAAAACCCTTGCTCTGGACCTTGGAGGCCCGACCAATGCGGACTAGGGGGCAGGTGCGGTCGAGTGTGAAGTGCCGCTCAGGAACATCGGACTGTCCGGTCGAGCCGCGGTTGACAAGGACGACAGAGACTGCTGGCACCGCATGAAGTGAGCACGTAGATCCATGAGAAGGTAGGAAGACATCAGATGAAAACTCACTCTCGGTGTTGAGCTTAGGCTCCCCATCAGACACCAGAGACATAGTTGTTGCCATGATAAAAGAAGTGCAAGGCAGGAGCGACTCTCGGAGGCGGGGAAGAAGAGGAGCGAGGTAATTGTGTTCAACGCCAAACAGCGGACTCAAGATATTGCAGTGCTGGTGGCAAAAGTCGTCGGTCACTCGATTCAAGTAGATTCTGCAGAAGAAGGTCAAGGGATAGTGTATGTGGGACAGAGTGAAATCTGGAAGGAGAGACAAGTGGGATGGGGAAGTAGTAGATGGGAGACGACAGCCTGATAATCCAGATCAAGGCTGCACCTGAGTACCATAGCCCGTGAGTGGTGATACACACGTAGCTGTTAGGTCAACACAGTAACAGGGGTGGGTTAAGTAAGTCCTCTGAGACTTCAGACAGAGTAGATGATGATACCTTCAGTCGAGAAGTAAACAAAGGCTCAACCTTTAGGCTAGGTAGTTTGAAGGAAAGTGACAAGTTGATGCTTTGCAGTGATTGATTGATCAGAGGGAAGGAGCAATGGGAGTGGAAGAGGGGCAGAGACTCCGGAGCTAGTATCCAAGGTTCAGGCGACCAGGCAGCTGCGTTGGCGAGCTCCAAACCTTCAATTTTGGGGGGGAGTTGGGTTAGGAAGTACATGTACAAATAGCGAAAACACCCAACAATCAGCAATAATTACATGTCCATAAGGTGAGTCCCCCGCACAAGGCATACTTTTGTCTGCTAGATGAATCAACCAACCAGTAAAAGATAAGGAGCGCCAGTCATTCCAAGCAGGCTGCACTGCAGGCTTTCAGTTGAGATATGAGCTGACACAATCAAAGCACCTATCTGTCTGGCTATGTGGCTTCCCGGAACTCGGCCTCGGTGGAGGTGAAGAAGCTGTCATATATTAAATCGGTTAGAACACAAAACATTTATACTCATCTCTGGGAGCATCTGCCTGGCCTTAGCGAAAGAATTATGGAGTGCTGTTAATAAATGATGCAATCCGAGTTCCAGGCTGCGACTGCTCTGAGAAACTAGCCCTCCCTCCGTATTAGGCCAGACAAGAGACAGTGCCCCGCACCTATTGGCCCCACGTCCCTGCGTGAGCCCTGTGACTTCTGCTCTACCTCCCTCCGTAATCAAGTTTGATGTTACAGGGCATTTCAATCATATTCACAAATGGACCAACTAAAAAGATTATCACAACCCAAATGTGAAGTGGTTTAATAATGGTTTTCTCATTGATAGAACATCAAGGGAGCCATCTCCAATTCACCATATGATTGATCTATTTGTATATGCCTAAATGCCCACTAAGGCTGGAGCTGCCGCGGGGGTGGGGTTAAGGAGCTATTTACAGCGTCCATTTACGTACATATGTATGTATGTACTTACCCCACCTATTCATACATGTAGGTAATATTTGAAGACCAGCCGGTCCTTAAACTTAGGTATTGATTTCTCTCCCTGGATGATAAAGCGAAAATAGCCTTCTCCATGTTCTAGTGCCCAGTCTTACTGGCTTTGTTATATTGTATTGCATTTGTGGTGCCCAGGTCAGACTCTAGAATGTCTCAATCTACTCGGTGCTCATCAATAGATCGACATCAATGGACGGGCACTTCCTAAAATGGTATGTTGCCAGACTAAGCTTAGTGCTACTTAACACGATGACACGGGACGCGCTCCAGCAGGCTATTGGATCTAAAGTGGCATTCTCCACACCTTATCAGGCAATACTTCACATCTTCATAAAGGCATAACCTCCAGTCTCCATGGACCCTGCATCACCACTCGTCCAGCAAGGCGTCTTGTTGTTGTTGTCGTGGTACGTCGCCACTGTGATGCAACATCAGATCCACTGAAACCAGAATATACGGTAGTCAAAGTGCTTTCCTCCGGCCGGCACATATAAATACACCTACCTCTCTAGTACTCCTATGTACAGCACATTTCCCAGCTGTACTAGGTAATATTCCACCGCCACCATCCTTGCTTCCAGCTGACCCGCCACTTCTACATCCCCGAACCAACATTTGGAGAAATTCTGGTGCGTGTGCCGAATTCGCGAAACTTTACCTGAGACCAAAATTTCATACATATATATTCCTTTGAGCCACATCGCCCAGAATCTCGACTTGCAACAACGCGACAAAACTGATTAAACACTTGTCGATCCCCTGCAGCTGTCTATTTCTCGGCCATCGGTTTTAATCAACCTCATGGAATTCCAGTCGCAGAAGACGATCCAGTTGTTACGCTACTTCCACACCAGAACAAAAACTTGATCAGCATTTCCACACATCAACCAATATCGTCCTCCATATTCCGCAGAACACCTTAATCTTCTCGCCAACATGCACGACTTGAGGAAGAAGATTTTGCTTGAGAGCGGCAAGACAGTGTCTCGAAAGGCCCGATCTCGTCCAGACTCTCTCGGTGCTTCTCCCGTCAGCTCTCCCATTCCATCCCGAGGAACCTCCCGAGCCAATAGCCGATACGCATCTGAGGAAGAAAGTTTGTCTGATTCCGACTATGACGACAGCCTTACCAACTCTGTCGTGAACTCCGACGATGGGGAAGAGCTTACCGCCAGTTGGACCGACAAATTGCGCGATCGCATCACCGAAGTCCTCGATCGCAAGAAAACGAGTACAACCGGTCGCCAGACCACTCTCGCCTCCTACTCCCACGTCATCCGCCACCACTATGCTGCGGAGCACATCGAAATGCAGTTGAACGAGCTGGTCCCTGCTATTCTGAAAAGTGTTCGAAGTGGTAGCAACGACGATGAGATATTGGCTGCCATAAAAGCTTTAGCTTTAACTATTGTGTCTACCGAGTCAGACACAATCTACGACCGCGTGTACCCAGTATTGAAGACAATCTGCCAAGATTCTGGGGAGGAGTCTGTCAAGATAGAAGCTATACAGGCGATGAGTATTGCCGCTATGTGTGGTGGAGGTTCCGAATCTGCTGCGGACGAGCTGATGAATTTCTTACTTGAGATCATCGAGAGTGACGGACATAGTGTTGCGGCAGGTGATAGCGCGCCTGTTGTAGGCGCTGCTCTGGTCGCCTGGGGCTTTGTTGCGAGCAATATTGACGACCTTCAAGATCAAAGCGATCAGGCACTGGAAGCATTCACCGAACAGCTCGACAGCTCCGATGTAGACGTCCAAGTCGCCGCAGGCACCAATATTGCTTTAATATTTGAAGCTGTTCGCGAGTATGAAGAGGAGACTGAGCAAGGTTCGAATCTCCAATACGATCAGCATAAGCTTATCCAACGCATGACGGCTCTTGTCCGGGAGTCGTCCAAATCAATATCGAGGAAGGATAGGAAACGCCTTCACGCTAGCTTCAACAGTGTCCTCACCTCCCTCGAGCACGGCAAAGGACCCGGATATTCCACGGCCCGACGATCGGCCAGCAATCCGCATACCGGAGGAAATAAAGTAGACTTTGATGAGGAGTACCGAGAATATGGATATCGTGAGAAAATCCGGATCCACAACATTAGCATGACCATCGATACTTGGTCACTTTCCACACGCGTCGCAATGCTTCGGTCGGTTCTGGGCGCAGGGCTTGCTACCCATTACATGGAAAATCCGGTCGTCAAGGATCTTCTTAGCTCAGCACAGGTCGAATTTGTATCAACCCCATCTGCTTCGGGTAAGAAACGAGGCACGAAGGGGACCAAATAAACGCATATCGACCACGCCAAATTACAAGGCCAACGGCTGGCGAAACTATCGAAGTGAACAATTCGACGGTCACTACAAATGTACTATTCCTACGCAGCGCGCTCATTTCCTTGTCTTGTTTCTTTGAAATTTCCGGGATACCCATCTTAGACAAAATCCGGGGCGAGGGGCCCGGGCTTACGTTCTCATATTCAGGTGTTGTACATTTCAACCACCTCTACACATATAGGTATACTCGTGCCTCTGTCGGCCTTACTAGAGAGCCTGCATTAAAACGGGGTAATTTCGATATACCATCAGAATTTCTCATGGTTAAGCGAAGCATGAATAGAGACCAGTCAAAGATAACATCACCAATGTCAATATGCTTTTTGCTCCCGACTTTGTTCATCCGTGTGCGCCATATCACGATCAGCTTTACTCCTTCAATTACCAGCCCTGACACTAACTATCAACGAAACTACCAAACCAAGTATTAGTCCTACATGCACAATTTGCTACCCGTACCAACTTGGATAGATTTTGTAAGCTATTAGGAGTTTATTATGAAGGCAAAAATGGGGGGCGCCTTGATAGATACTTGATATGGCAGTACCATGTCCAATTCCTTTGTTATATTATTCATCTAAAATATTCATTGCCGACCATTTCGCTACCTGTGACCGAGAATCGCTGAGAAATTCCGGGTATTTGCATGCGGGTGACGGGATTGTACTACCAGCATCCGAGGCGAGACTGATATTTCGATCAATCAATTCGACACACTCATAACCCGCTAATTATACTGAAACAGAGTAGCAACTGTCCCGGTAGAGACTGTTGCTAGGCCAGCCGTATTATTTTGCGACATTGCGGGATTTGAAACCTGATATTGAACCATTTGACGACCCTAATCTCAGATTCTCCCAAGAAGGCATTAAAGTGACAGGTCTGAACTGGAGAGTGGATCGAAAATGTGTCAATTCTGAGTTAAAGAGAGAAAATTTTTGACTTCGTCCGAAAGTAGGTACTTCTTTGGCCTCCAAAACAACATCACAAAGCGGATAAGAGGAGGGTCTGAGTAACACATACTAGTCGGTGCAGTGCAGCCAAGATAGACCAGTCGGGTGGTGATGCAGGTGCGGCAACGGTGCCTATGGTACTTTGTGCCAATGAGGTGCCTGAAAGGGAGCTTTCTAGATTTTGCGGGTTGGGCGCAGCTTGTTTCGCCACTTGGAGGATTATTTGCCTCGTTGTCACCGCTGGTCTCTGTGCGTTGTTTCTGTATGTTCGACCGACCGACCGAGTCCATCGGTAGATCGGACTTATCAATGCTCAATTCCTACTTGTCTCTCATTGTTTCTTGATTGAATAAGGTATGAAAGCCTACGGACTTAGCTCTTTCAACCAGGGAGTACCCCTATTCATATGTGAAGCAATACGGTAGCCAATATCAATCCAATGATAAAGGCTGTCACAGTTCCAACCATGGGAGGGTTTTTGACAGCTTGAGGGCTCGGGGCGCAGCAGCAGATAGACAAGATTGACTTAGACCCGGCAAGACAAGGCAGGGATTTGTTCAGTTCTCACAAAGGCCAGATCCGCACGGTCGAATGGCGGCAATGAATGTGACGCTGGTGTAGGTTTCTTATCCTTGTGACATCCCGAAAGTAACCTGCCCCTCTCATCTCAGCGCATGTGGTTCCGTATGATACAATAGTTGGGGTAGTTGTCAAGGTAGGCTACCTTAGAAACCACCTAGTTTGGCGTGTGTAAGCAAAGACGGACAGTCAACAACATCGGCAAACCTGCTTTCCCTTGGCCTTGGCGCCGAATTCCAGACGGCTCCGAGGCATCGGCGTGGCTAGAGACTGGTTTATAGAGAATGCGGCAGCGGAGAGTCGGCAGAGGGTCCCCCACCGTGGTCGCCCTGCCAAAGACGCTAGCCACAGCGCTATTAAACACACTTGCTAGGTTGAGGCTGTTGTCACTTGCTGGCAACAAATGACAATGATTTTATCCCATTCGAATGAACAGACTTCGTTTCGCTGACGATGCGTAAGGCTAGATGAATGGCTACGGTAATCTACCTAGTTTCCTTCTTGGGTATACCTCCCAAAAAGGACGAGGGATGAACTCGTCGCTGCATGGAGTTTGGCGCTACTGTACGTGTAAGGAGATAGAGAGAGAGAGTCGAAAGGTTAGTAACATATGAAGCCGATGAAGAACCGATAGAGTTGTCTAAACTTTTGGAAGACAAGCGATTTATAAGAGAGACTCGCAGACAGTAATCGACAATTTCTGAACAGACAATCATTAGAAGCAAAGCATTAAGACCAAGTAACTGACAAAGTGGTTAAGCTTGACAAGACGGGTGATCCAAGAGGAAGTACCTACCCCCTGCTTGGAAGCCGAATGTCAACGGGCACCTCGGGTGTCTCATTGGCCACGGTGGTCAAGCACCGCCAGCACATCAAAAAAAACTATGGGCCCTGCCTTCCCACCCCCAGCCAACCTCTCTTTTTTAGGCCTCCTCGTCACAGCACTAATCTAGAGAGAGGTATACCACCTCGCTCCGCCTGCTTTGCTCCAACAGCAATAATAAACACACATACACACACACAACATACTGTCTGTCCATTATTGCTACCAGACACATTCTGGGTACGCAGCACAAGCACCACCTTTCTGGTGTCTGCTGCCATACTTGATCTCTTTTACTACCATTGAGCATCATCGTCTTTACTCATCGTTACAGCTGCTTGACCGGTGGGCGCCAGATCGAATCGACCTTCGGTCCTCCCTCTCTCACAGAAACATCCCGTCTCTTCTCCCGTTTCCACCTCAACCGGTCTTCGTTTGTCCGATTTGCGCCTTCAATAGTCGATTGCATGCCCTCCATTCTCATATATGTATGTGGCAATCACTATTTCCTTCTAATATTATGAGCTCCTGCCTTCACACAATTGCGCTCGCCCCATATTTGTCCTGTTGTTTGGGTACTTGGGCTTCGTTGTTTACTACGACCCGCATCGTGCAATGGCCGGCTATCGAGGAACAGCATCAACAGGTTGCCCCAAATTCTCATCTCTTCCCTTGGAAGTCCGGATTTTCTCCTATCTTCAATGATTTGGGAGTGCATATTGAAATTGCGATGCGAGTCGTTGACCTCTGCGCAATAACGACCATTAACCTTGACCCGACTGACTGACTATTTTGTTAGCTTGTTTAATATTCCTGCCCCCCCCCCCATAATTCCACGAGCGCACAGCAGATGCTTTGACGGGTACTCTCCGCGGCTTCCTACTTGGAGAATACTTCGCGACCTCATTTCTCCGTTCCCTTGTCTCACCCGACCAACCGAAAAGTTAGGTGACCGTCACCTCAACAATACCAGACCAACAAGCAGGGGGGTGGACCCTCCAGAGCGAACGGGTCTGGGGTGCACACAGTTCAGGTAGAACATCAAGCACCCAGACAACAAGATGGGCGTCGAAAGCAGAAGAGCACCACCACTACCTGCACCTACCGAGTCCGAGGCTTTGACGTCCCCTACCGAAGAAATCCAGTCTGAAGTCTCAAACTCGAATGTCGCTGATGAGAAGTCCCACTACTCTCTGCCAGATGACGGGACGCCTGTGACCATCAGGACACGCGGCCACCGAGCGAATCGCTCACAAACTTCGCTATTGATCGAATATTTCGAAGGCGGTAAAACCCGCACTGGTTCTCCTGGCGCATCAGGGTCAACAGACCGCAAACCTAGTGTGCGTGTGCGTTTGACGCCCTCCAAAACTCGCGGCAAAAACGACCATATCCAGATCACCGAGACGCGAAGCTCAAGAAAGGTTTCGAACTCTCGAAAAGCTACTGCTAGTCCCAGTATGAACCGGAGCGAGCTCGATATGACAGATCCCGAAGACGTACGAAGCATGCATTCTTACGCCTCAGCAACCGAGGAGTCCAACGTTTCGCGCAACCCAATTGAGGTCGAGATTGACCCCGGAAACGGCACTTCTCGGCGGCGTCGCAAGGTGTCCAGCCCGCTTATCCCAGCTGCTGACAGCAAAGCATCGGCTTATCTTCCTAACATGTCCGATATCTCTGCGATCCCGACTGATAGTTTCCTCGACGGTTCTGGTCCCACGACCACTGTACGCGAAGACTTGCATGGTACAGCTCCTCTGTCGAATGTACCCGTAGCAAGCGCGGTCGACAAGATGAACCGCAAAAAGCGCTCTGACACTCGCGAGCAAAATGTCATGCAAAGGGCAGTAGAGAAAGCGAGCAAGCCGGAACGGACACAGAAATCAAAAAGTAGAACGAGCAGTCTGAGCGAAAGAGATATTGACTATAAAGGTACTTCTCGCCGAAAATCTAAGGGGAGCCAGAAGGAATCCGTTGTCTCAGCAGCAGATTCCAGTGTCCTCTCATCACAACTTACGCCAAGCCACCGATCATACGATTCACATTCCTCATCCAAGATATCGATAAACAACCCGAAATTGCTTGAAACTGTTGAAGACGCTATCCGTCGCCTTATTCTACCCGAACTCGACGCAATTAAGAGAGAGAGGAGTCAGCGCGATTCCAGAAGAAGCAAAGACCGGGAGTCACTTTCCAGCCTGACATCAGTTTCTCGAGAGGATGTCTCAGCTGCTGACAAAAGACGGTCTGCCGACACGACTCACTCCAGCAAGTCAAAAGACCGAAGGGATAGAGAGGCGAGAAACGATTTGTCGCCGCACAGTAGTCTTGACCAGTTCTCTTACTCAGAGGAAGGTCATGATGTTGATGCAACTCCCCGCCGTACACATGAACGTCTCGCTGACGCTGCCTTGGGAGCTGCGGCGGGTGCACTGGGTGCGGCAGCTTTGCGCTCGAGATCCCGAGGGGACGAGAAACGCCAACGCCGACGGAGAAGAGCAGAAACACCCAAGCGGGAAGAAATCGACCAATATACTGAAGATCATGTTGAGGAGCACCCGGTCGTGCCTCCAATGCCGCTTTCAAGCGAGGTCAATCCTTCAGAGCTAACCCGCACTTCTATCCTCTCAGCCGATACCGACCGCCCTCATTCGGCCAGTGAGCAGATGATACCTACGCAAGAGGTTACGCGAGGTGTACCGTCGATGGAGAATATTGACAACACACCTACGCGGACAAGATCGCCAGCCAATAATCCCACACTCCAAAGCCTAGGTACCCAGCATGCAAATATATCTCATGGCGATCTGCGTGCCCTCCCACGCCAAGGCACGATGCAGTACGAAGATGAGTATGACCATGAGGAGTACAGAAATGGATACATTCCACCTCAGGATGAGTTTGAGGACGAGTATGACGAGACTGGACATCTTGCTGAGCCGGGCATGTATGATGACGATTCCGCGTTCTACGCTTCGCAGGATGTGCCACCGCCACTCCGATATGTTCCATATCAGCAAGAGAGGCGTGGTCTGAGCCCGATTCAGAGTGTTTCTGGCTATACCGAAGGAGAAAGCGAGGTTCAAGGTTATCGTGACTCGAGAACTATGCATACTGCCAGCGAAATTTCCTCGCCTTCCAAATCACCCTATCGCAACCGTGATCTGCATTCGCCTAATTCGATCCCGAGCAACATGCGCAGCCGCGAATTCGGTGATGAGGTGAGCAGTGTCAGAAGTTCAGGTCTGGGTTATGCAAACACATATGCTGAGGACAGCGAGTTGGATCCTACGTCTGGACAAGACGTGAAAGTCCTCGGTGGTAATCCCGAAATCGTTCATCAGAACTTTGGGCCTGAGTCTGCAGTAGCCTCCTTGGTCGAACCTTCAATGTTGAGTGGTTCCATCGGAGGTGGACAGGAATATCGAGATTCTCAAGTATCCTATGAACAAAGCCCTCTCTCTCGAGAATTTAGTCCGTCCAAGCATTCAGAGGAGGGCACTCGAGAAATAGCTGCAGAGCAATCTGTTCACTCACCATCACCCATAGAACACCGTGAAGGCTCCGCCGCCTCCCCCCAATTCACCGAATATGAGCTCAACGAGTATGGACAGAAAGTGCCGCAGTCATCTACACATCGCCAGTCGCCTACCACGTCCGAAGCTGCCATTGCTGCCGCGGCTGTAGCTCGCCTTGCAAATGCAAATAGACACGCTGCAGGCAACGATTACCAGGACCATGAGTCTCCAAGTAACGAATATGATGAGAGCACGTGGGCTCCTGCGGGTGTGTCCAGAAACCGGTCATTCAAAGAACGAACGAAGGCCGGCCACAAACCAAATGCGACACCCCGCCACAGTGTCGACCGTCTCTCTGACTTTGACCAACCCAAGATGGGAGCTAGTGGTATTCCCGACTTTTATCAACCAGAGCCAGAGCTTGGATATTATGAAGACGATATGCAGTCGGAGCATCGCACACCGTCTGCTACTGATGAGCAATTGAATGAAGCTCAGTCTGGTCATGAGGAACACTGGCGAGACGTCAGGACTCCAACTCAAGAGGTAGACGATCACTTAGAACGTGCCGCAACTCCGAAAGCCAACAACAATATGACTCCCAGAAGCGGTCATGGACTTGGTACCGTCGATGCCGTTGCTGCGGCCACAATCGCCGCGGCGGGTGCCATGGCTGCTTCTCACAGTAGGCAGCCCAGCCAAGAACAAGATGATGAATGGCAAAGAACATCTGGGGATAGAAAGCGGGATACGCTGGTGACCAACCCTTACGAAGGAGCGAGCCCAATTGTCAATCTCCCTGGCATCGATGGAAACATGCTGGGGGCCGCGAGCTACGGGGCTGATGGCTATAGAGGTGGATTCCACACTGGCAGTCCTGGCCTAGCCGGTGGTGATGAAGGTTACATTTCGAGTGTTCCCAATGAGAACCGCGACGCGGTCAACATGAAAGCAAAGAATGCCGTTTTGCCACCACCCACGCACGGAAACGTAGACGACCCATTCTATGCCCCCAAAGGCCTACAACTAAGTGGAATGTCGCAAGGAATGCGAACACCCCTGGGATACGACCCTGCCGCTGGGACTGGCATTGACCGAATTCAAAACAACGATATCATTGCTCTAATGGAGCACGTAAGTACCCTCACTTCTCGTATTGTATCTGTGAACTGCACTGACTCGACAACAGCTTATGGTTCGCGATGCTCAGCGAAGTGCTCGAGACACCGAGATTCTTGTTACACTCGTCCGATCCGCTGCTGAAATGCGCAATTCTTTCGAGGACATTAAGAGACTGCTGGCTGAAACGGAAGAACAAGTCATTGGCGAGGTCAACACTAATACCGAAATATCATTGAAGCGTCATCTTGGCGGCCCGCGACCCATTCCTGGAAGTGGTGCGAGATCTTTACAAGGAGGTTCACAGGCCGGTACAGAAGATATCCCAACCAAGAAGCGCAATCTTCTACGCCGGGCATTGCAGGGATTAGGTGCCAAGGGAGCCAATGACCTTGGCAGAATTGAGGATATGCTTATCCAACTCTTGACCGATGTGGATGTGCTCAAGCATCAAACCGCAGGCCCCACGGGCACGAGTACGCATGCTCATTCGATGGAAAACCTTCAGCCCGAGATTCAGTTCGAACAGGATCGTGGCTATGAGCCAGAGGGCAATGCTGGCACCTCTACTGCAAGTCATGCTAGCCAATCGGGGCATCTATCTATTCCCCAGTCCCGCGTTTCCATGAGAGGACCTGGCAGTGATCGCAAATTCTCTGATCATCGAATCAGCACTGTCCCGGAAGACGAGGGTGAATATGACCAGGCTGCTGCACCTCAACAGACATACTCCTCAGGGGAGGCAATGCTATCACCTCCTAGTGATAGGCAACGTGGTGGATCAGTCCCACTTGGGACACCCCCACAGACTTCCCATGGTCAACAGTTTTCTGCCAGCAGTGAGAACACTCCCCGTACTGAAGACAGCAAAAAACATAAATCCAAGCCATCATCAGGGTTTTTCCCCAAGATTTCTCGATGGTCAGAGACAACTGCTTCCAGTCTTGGCAAAGCTTTCCGCGGTAGTGGCAGTTCTCGAAAACAAGATGCAGTTGGAGAATTTGGACAACAACCTCCTTCCCGGTCTGGTTCCGACTTGGCTGACTATGACCCGTATCAGAGTCAAGATCCCTATGGTGACGACAAGCTTCATTCTGGCTTCTCACAGCATGACCTCCTACCGGAAGGTATGGATCATCCCCCCACGACCGCGATGAACAGTCATTCTATACCCATGACATATGCGACTCCAGAGGATCCTAAATATCGCGCTCATAGGGACTCACTGAATCTTCAGCACCCCCAGCCTCGCCCGGGGCAGACTGAACGATTCAGAACTGCTTTGGAGACTTCTGCGGCAGACTATGATTCACCAATGTCACCCAAATCAGCTGATTGGGCTGGGTCTGTCAACTCGCTCAACAGGTTCCCCGGCCAGAATACTGCAAGATATAGTGGCAACAGTGCTGCCCACGCTGATCCCGCAGGCGGTGAATACGACTGGGATGGGACAGCATCTCCAGCATCTCCAGTATCCCTAGGCCCTCCCCGACCTCCAAAGGAGCCTCTGGATAGCAACTCATTGAATGCGCAAACTCCGCCACAAAATTCGCGGGTAAATAAGCTTCAGAAGAAGCAAAGCCCTTTGCCATTCCAGAGCGTTGAGAGCGGCTACGGGACTGCCACAGCTACCCATTTCGGAAGCCACCACTCTGGCAGCCCCAGACTCGAGAATAGAAATCTCAGTGGAGCACTCGGCATCCCAACTCGAAGACCCAGTGGGCCTCGAGCTATGACCCCGTCTCGCAGTGATGACGGTGAGGCTAATGATCGGCGACGAAAGCGAGGTAGGTTTCAAACTGCCCTAACACGTTGAGTGTTAGTTAACCATCCTTTTTAGACACCTTTGGCACCGTGGCCAGCCCATCCAGTGCTCTAAGCCAAGAATCGGAAACGTTTTAGGAAAAACGTTCTCGATATCTTGAGGTTCAACCTTCGTCTCCTTTCAAGATTGATTTCAACATTTAACCAAAAGTTGCACTGGTTCCATATCCTGCATTAGGCTGCCGGCTAGCCGTTGCTTCACAAGATTTAATAATCGTTACGCCTGATTTGCCCTTGCGAATGAAGACATAGCTCTCTCTTCGTCCTAGTATTGTTCTGTTTATAGAGATGGAAAACGCAAGTTCGAGACGACATAAAATCTGGCGATTGCACTTGACTCCTTTCAGATACCGGTTATAGGAGGATATCAACATCAACTTTGATAAAATGGAGACGAGATGGGCAGCCACATTCAAGCGATGTGGAACACTGAGATATCTATTTTCTCTCTGACGACGACATGAATTGTATTGACTGAGATACCGAATTGATTAGGGAGGGGTCGGTAGATACCACGGAGTGACGACCCGATAAGTGGGAGAGTGGTTGTATGTTCTGATATTTGGAGTGAAGTGAGGTGGTGGAGGAGAAAAGAAAGCAGAGAGCTGGGAGAGAAAATAGGGGGAGTAATCTTGCCCAATACTAGGTGTATAGCTGAAATATACTCCTCTTGCGCTGTCTATATTATTTGTACTTTCTGTTGTGATATGACATGCGTCTTTTCCGTTGACAAGTAAGCGGTTTGTCTAGGTTATGACTTGATACCTGGCATACACTCCCAAATCCTTTTGCTCCTCATATAATACATAGATCATGAATATACTTGACAATCATAAAGTCATGTCTCAATTTTATGTTTCTAATGTGGTGTGTTGAGCCACGTGACATACCTAAGTTTTCCAATGATGAAGCCCCTCCATATTAATGAGCTAATAATTATGAAGTAATTCTACCAAAGACGTGGTTGTGGTCTACTGGAGGCGGTTAGCCCGAGAACCTCGGAATTGCAGAAGAGAGAGGATTACCCCCTTGCTTCGGGTTGACAACCGAGTTCCGAGTTTGGGATCAGATTGTCCGATAAGTTCTACAGATTTGGAAAGCAATATTTTCGTGCAACGGGGTGTAATGGGGTGTAGCGCAGTCAGATCCATGTCTTTGTGTTCGAGGACTTTTGTTTTCGCTATCACTTTTTAAATTTCCTGAAAATGGTATGTCCATCTAGCCAGGACCTCTCTTCACCCCCTTTTCCCGTAAGCTCACCCAGATTTTTCCATCCACATGGCTTTCAAGCTCCCCTCCATACTAATCAAGCTCCAAGCGACTTCACCAGTTTCAAGGTATCCTCATCTTCAGACCACATGTACCAAGTATATCGAAACACCAAAATTACCTCCTGTGGCGAACCAGGCGCATATGCCGTCGGCAAGGCGTGGGAATAGCGTTCGGGGTGCTGCAGTCCTGGCCAGTAGTGTTTGTTTTTGTCTTTCACTTTGCGGTGGATCTTCTTCAGCTGTGTTGTGACGGCTTCTTCGAGCTCCTTTAGGCTTGTTAGGTCTTTCTCGAGAATGTCTCGTCGGTTGTATAGGATGTCGCTGCATGCGTCTTCGCGCACCCATTCCATCTTCTTCGAATAATCCGCGGTCCTGTTCCCGAGTTTCCGGCCCTCGCGGATCAGCATCCGGAGATCACGCACTAGCCGCGCTTTGAGGTTCACTAGGCACGCTAAGTGGCTAAGGCTGCACTTGCGTAATGCTCCGTCACTGAGGTCCGCGAGGGCGTCCGCATTGTGCACGTCTAAGAATAGCAGCTCTGTGTTGTGCCACTCGTAGGTATCGGGAACGTCCATGTACCATCTTATGAAATCGTACGCTTCCTGATCACGGCCCAACCGCAACATGAGTGGCGGGATCTGATCTCGGACTCCCAGGTTATCCCCGCGGCAGAGTTGCAGCATCTCAAGACAGTGGTCCAGCGCCGCCTCGAGCGCTTCGCCAGACCGGATATTCAGCGTCGCGGACATAACGTCATGCCGCGCCTGCATATACGGCCTCGTCTCGGGGATGAACCAGAAGCGACCGCGGCATTCCGGGTCCGTGAAGGGGTCTAGGTCGGGGTCTCCATTCTCTTCGGCGTAGTCCGCGCGCAGCTTCGCCTCGAGACGGGAGAGCTCGTCTCGCGCCGGCTTGATGAGTTTGCATTGCGATTTGTGGCGCGGCCAGTCGGACCGCTGGTGTTCGGGGCTGCAGTACTTCACGGCGCGGCAGGCCGTGCAGAGCAGGAGTTGGGTGCGCATTATGCAGTGCTCTACGTAGCAGGTCCCGAAGCGTAGGCCGAGATTGTACCGGTTGGGTTGCGGTTCGCGCGTAGGCTCAAAGGTTAGTTCGGCTGCGCCTGGGGTCCGGGTTGAGGGGGGTGGCATTGTCAGTTTTGTGTGAGTGACTGGGAGACCTGGTTTTCTTAATGGATTCAATTACGATATCCGTAATTAGTGTTGAGATTGGGGTTTAGATCGGAATAGGTCTCCTGAAAGATGAGTGCAGTTTCGTGCATGAAAACGAGGTGAACCGGGCAGGCAGAGGTTCTACTCTGAAACATTGACAGTTCTCTTGTGTTCTAGTTATTGGTTTCCTCTTCGGAGCACTTTCAGAAAATCACTACAAGGCAACAGAAATCTTTGTGAGTGAAGTCGAGGAGGGATGACGTTCTTCAAACCAAAAATTGTTCTGTCTCGATGTTGTGGATCATACCCCTGTCCTCGACTGTTAGGTATAGAATAGCGGTGAAGGCACGTGACTTGCTATAACCTTGGAAGAGTCTCATCGGAGCGAGAGGAAGACACATATTAGTCTAGTATAGTGATGTCGGACTCTCTATAATGACTGGTTCATTATTTGGAAGAGTAACCAGCATGAAATCAGAGGGGTGGAGATTGTGGGCGCGTTGGCAGGAGGTCTTTGTCTGGGAAACAACAGCCGCCATCACCGATCTTGTTACCTGATATCGGTACCTCTCTCGGGGGTGGAAACAAATGATTATTAAGTTCCTAACGACGGATATTCTCTGTCTACTAAGGACAAGGAGCCGATATTCACACGGACACCCTTGATCCTTCCTAGGGCACCTGGTCTGCATCGAGTACATTGGTACAGGCATACCCTCCGTCATATACAAGTAGGTCCTGATCAAATATACTATTTGATATATCAAATAAAGAGCCGGAAGCAAACATGTCGATCAATGTCAAGTCTAGCTTGCGATAATGCAAAACTCCTCTGGTCTGCGGAGGTCATGTAGATCTCTGTGGTCAAGTTAAGCAAACACAGTGTATTGACAAGGAATCCTTGCAGATAAACAAACTATTACATCATAACACTGGGTTATTCATTCCAAGGTATTTACAGTCCAGTCTTAGATGAGTTTATTCGTGACCCCCTTGAAACGGGCGAGATAGCCCAGCAGCATGTAAGGGCGACGTGCCCGGCCAAGAAGGATCTAAAAATATGATTTATGGTAGGACATGACGACGATTGCCAAAATCACCATTCCAATCGTCTTTCACTTGAAAAGCTTTGCTCCTTGGCTATCATGACACCAAACTCCATCAACCAACAGTTTGCTCATTGCATTCTCTATCAACACTATCAGCTACACAGAGAGGATATTATACAGAAGAGTGTCAGAAAGGGGGTTGATACCTATCAGATACTCAACATAGATGGAGTAATTGTGAATAAGAGGGAAAACTTAGCCTTTGAATTTCTAAACGTAGTACGTCCCATCAAGGTAGGTCCTTGAGATAGCCAGGAAACACTTATCATGAATTCTCCATGACCGTGCCTTTCCTAGCCTGTATGGAGCCCTCCTGGAACTAATAGTCACGACTTTTGTCTACGGAAATGGGTTGAGAGGTTAGCAGTACTAGATGGCCTGCGAGAATTCCTATGTGAGGGGTCGTTGTTTACTCCTCTCACACGGTGGTGTGTATCACGAGTCGCGCTGTCAGGAACGATGATGGAATGTCAATATATTGATACGCTGTACGAGGAAAGGCATGCTGGATTTTGGTGGTTCCGGGTCATTGACCATCCCCTCTCGTATAGTAGCGAGGAGGATTAGCAAACGATGAAATCAGGTATTAAGCCTTCAGGTACAGAGACCTTTTGGAATGGTCTGGTGATGGCACCTGATACCTATCAAAGGCCGCCACGGCTGCTTCTTTCCTGACTGCCTCGCAAATGCCTGTCCGACGATCAGCGGCTCATGCCTTCCAAGCGCTGGTACCCCGGTACTCCTTCCAGACTGCCCTACACCTAACATTCACTCCCCTCTGCCTTCTTTGTCTGTTCCTCCGAACTTGCCCTCGTGATTGATTTTACAGCGCACGGTTGATTCATCTCTTCTGTTTGCTCCTGCCCTTTGTTTCCATCGAAGCCAACAGTCGTTGGAATGCTGTTCGAAATGGCGCCATATATCATATCGGCCTGCTCGCACGAGTGCAAGATAGTCGTGAAGCTTCGAATTTTCGTTCCCAAAACTTGCTACGGAACCGCATATCGCTACTTTCAGAACACAACTTCGCTGGTCGTTTCTGTCGCCTACTCGGGCTAGCATCCGTATTGTCTACTTCACCATGTCTTGGCCACAGAACTCTCGGCCTTCTTTTCTCTCCGACTCGCCCGAACCAATACCCAATTTCAGGTTCGGTCTCGAGCTCGAAATGCCATTGAAGATTAAAATCGAAGGGAAATACGCCAACTTCTACGACACCGAAAGATCCTACAAGGCTATGGATTTCATTACCAACGAAATTCAGAAAAAAGGTGTCGCTGCATACAACGCTTTTGAAATTACTGAGGATAATTCCTGGCGTTGGAATGAGTGGGCAGTGGGTAGAGACCCATCCATTGTTTACAAACGTGAACGGTTTGAAGGTTCGTTGTGCATTCAGTTCCAAGCGATCTCTAGTTGATCAGCCTCATGCTTACTCAACTTCGTACATAGATATCATGCCGATCGAGATCAGGTCGCCTCCTCTTGACTTCCTCAACAAGGAGAATGCCCGACGTGCGCTTCGAAACGTCTATGAGGTGGTCTCGCCTCTGATGGCCAAAGATATCCGGCTATGGAAGTTATGCTCCACGCACGTACACTTCTCCCTACAAGGATACGGACCTGAATTCCCATTGGATAAGATGAAATACATTGCAATGGCTATCATCTACTATCAAGAATCCATCGGGGCAATGATGCCTGAAATGACCCACACGCGAGATAGAGAGAGAAAAGGGGGCTGGAAAAACTTTCGGCTAGCGACAAAAAACCTAGTTCAACCGAACGGCGAAACAGCCTTAAAAGACATTCACGAAGTTTGCATGTCCATCTGCGCAGCGACGAGTGTATACGATTTAAACAACATCCTAAATTGGGACCCCGATGATTATAGGAGAGTAACAATGGGAATGTCCCGTAAGGACACCGCCTGGAACCTCAAGGGAATCAAGTGGACGACCATAGAGTTCCGACAGCCCCCTCCTTCGCGCTCTTATCAAGAAGCACTGGATTGGGTAATTTTTGTTGGCAATTTCGCCGCTAGAGCCATGCAGATCAACCCCGTTCGATTGGAGTTGGCCTTGAGTGGGCAAATGACTTACAGTGAGGTCTTCGCCCAAGAGAACGTGGATGTTGACGAAATCTCAGAAATTATGAGTAGAGAAAGGACATGGCTCGATGCCCAGATAAAACTCAGAGCTGTGAAAACATTCATCCCGATTGACCATCAGTTCTGGGAACGCATGAAAGCATCAAAAGATGGGATGGAGAGCGACTTGAAGAAACTGAACTGAAGGCGATTATTCTGCTTTACATCTCTAGATTCAGTCATCAAGACGAGGCGCGACATCATCTCTGGGAAACAATGGTGATTTGTCGATTGGCTGGTAGGCAAACGCTACCTGACGGTCATGCAACGCATGTCGAATGAAGTCGGGCGCGTGTAGTTATCTTTTCTCTTTCATTTTCTGTCCTTGCCCCTTTTCTCAGTGTCTCTTTTAGTCTCCTTTCTATTTTTCCTGTCTTTTCTCATCGTCACTCTGTTTGCTTTAGTTCGCCAATACAATCTATTCTGCCCTTCGGAGATGATTCGCCGCCTTCACTTATTCAAGATTCAACTGGGTCCAGAGTTTCTTTGGTACACCCTATATTCTCTCTTCTATCTTCTTCTTTAACATTTACTTACTCATGAGTATCGCTCTTACGTAGTCGGCAAAGACTCGTCGGACCAACAAGTCCATCCACTCGTTTCCTGTTGGGGCTACTAAAGTTATTTGATCGTCGTTGATCTTTCATTAATATGAATTCAATGGGCCAAACTGGCGGTAACCAGCATCACTCGCCATCTTTGATACGTTGCGATGGAATATCATCACGTCTTTGGTCTACGCTAGATATGTGCCAATTTTGGGTCTAGGAGAAGCTAATGGTATTCTCAGAAAAAATCCCAGACAGTCAGCGTCGAACCCTATTAATCAACGATGAATGGCGAACAGCATAGTTCGAGTAACGAAGCCTAGATGCGCGACCTCAACATAAGCGACCTCATCATAATGGCATTATGCCAGAAACCTAGCATCACCGTTCAATTGATATCATCTATCTAACTGCAACTTCCATTTCCTTTCTCGTGTCTATATAAGCTGTTCGCCTTGTTTTGAGCGGTGTGCTTGAATGTCTTTCAATCTGTCTCAACAAAGACGGAGCATACCCACTATCGAAACCGTTCAGGTTCCGCCGGATGCGCTCGTGTTCTTTGTCAATTTGTGTCCCAGGTGATATCCTCGTGTCATTATGTTCATTTCATTTACGTTCAGAGTGGCACTTATTTTGAGCTGAGTCTTTTGACTAATGCTGCTCATCTATGGCTAGTATCTTCTCGTCGATCTACAGATCTGACAGAGCCGCCCTTGGGGATACATCTCACTCCAACATATAGGAAAACAATGTCAGAATTCGAATCTGAATCAATTGCATCGGAAAACCCCGGAGGCGAGGACGAGTCATCTTTGTTCGGAGATGGAACCTCAGATGACTTATTCGATGAGGCGGAATGGGATATGAGGGACACAACACCTCAAGAGGCCGAATTACCCGAAGGCGCACTTGGAGACGACTCAGATCTTCATGTAAATGAGGAAGAAATTGATGATATCTCTACGGACCCGAAGCAGGATGAAATCCTCTTAGATCAAAAACGCGAAGTGGAAGAAGGACAGCAGGTTGATGTGGATGAGCAGCTGAGTACAGAACAGCCAGCAGAAAGAGATCAATTATCAGAGAAGGATAACGACGTAGAGGAAGAAACAATACATAATAGTCAGAACGGAGATGAAGTTCCACGGCCGGATATAAATCAGCGACCAGACGAAGTTCAGGAACCAGATGAAGTTCGGCAGCCCGTCGATAATCAGCATTTGGATGGGATGCAGCATTCGGATGAACATCAGGCATTAGATGAAGGCGGTGTGCCTAGTGAGGGTCAACTTTCGGAGGAGGAATCACCATTGGAAGATGGTGTGGCACCGGCCGACAACGATCTCTTCGGTGATGAACAAACATTACAAAACGAAGAGCTACTTGATGACATACCCCAGGAAGCGGGCGAGGGACTCATAACGGAGAGAGAAAAGGAGGCAGATGATATGAGCGACGACAAGGGCGTGGCAACACCACGTGATGACGAGAACGAGGCCGAAAACGTAAATGAAGAAGATCAGGCCGATCCTAACCCCGACCGAAACCTATTAAGCCCTCTTGGCTCACCTATCAGCCGTTTGCGAGGCGCTTCATACAATATTGACTCTACAACAGAAATACCGGGCCTCGTGGTTTATGATACAGCGTCGGTACACGAAAAGCCAGATCTTTCAGCTTCCGATGTCGAGGACTTGGATCCGCCTATTACTGAAACGGGTCGTGAGATCGACACTTCTCAAGCTTATAGTTCTAGGAATTACTTGTCTCCCACCACTGACGACAATATAATGTCTGAGCATATACCTGTAATATATCAAATTGAGGGCTCATCACCTGCTGCCGTTGCTGGTGGCCCAGTACCTCCACCCAGCTCGCCAGTCTCCGTGAATACTGAGGCGATAGTAACGACAGCTGAAAAGGCTACGGCTATGTCTGGCATTGAAGACACTTCTTCAACAGTGAGCAATGCTGGAACATCTCAACTTTCTCCTGAAAATGATTTCGAATCGCCTGAAGCTAAGAACGAAGAGAGCCCCGGGCTGCCCGACGACCATGATGAGCCGCGGTACTCGGAGGGCTTACCTCATGATACTGATGTCTCTATCTCAATCCCGGAGCCTGAGCACGTTAATGATACACCCTATGCCGATGGTACCACCCTGACGGCTCTTGATGCTGAATCTACGGATTTATCTGACAAAGATTACACCGCTCTGGGTTCTGTTCATACCGAAGACGCTCATGATTTACCTCTTACTTCAGATAATCAACCAAATAAGCTTACCGCCGAGCCGAGAGACGCAAGTGACACTCGAGCGGGTGTTTCAGCTGTTGCTGATACCGAATCTCTAATATACTACAGTCATGTCATGGATGACTCAATTAGTGAAAACAATGATATCACCTCCAGATCACCTAATAAAGATAATCGTTTCAGCTCAGAGCCACCTTTGGCAAGTGGTGCTGTCGACTCTGGGAGCCCTGCTGATAGTCTTGAAAATGCACCTCCTCAGGCACCGCTACCTCCTGATTTAGAAAGTGATGGGTTCGAGTCGGAGCCGCCTGTCGATGAAGAAGAAAGGAAAATAAGTCCTGAGTTACAGCTCTCGTCTGGTCCCGCGAGCGTTATTGTAGACTCAGAGCCGCCTGCCACCGGTGACGAAGGTGAGGAATTTGCTCTTCCCTACTCCTCTCTCCCAAGTTCCTCTGGAAGGTTTCCACTTTGGGGTAGCTATTGGCTTAAACCAATACCCGAAAACACTCAAGTTGAATCTTTCGAAAGCTCTGACGAGACTGAAGATACTGGGGATACTGGGGATCTCGACGAGCCAGACGATTCTGCAATGATAGACTCTGACAGTGACTCTGGTTCTGAACCAGGCTCTTCTCTTGAGAGGTCGTCTGCGCCCAGTCCCGACGCCATGGATGTTGAAACACCTTCCAGTGCCAGTTCCTTGGGCGAAAAGATCGAGTGGTACTTCAACCTCAAGCGCGAAGATATCGAGATAGCCACCAAAGCGGCTAGCAAGGCTCGAAGTGCCGTCGATGTAGCACAGAAACTAGCAGATGAGCTACAAAATGAAGTTCTTTTAAAGTCCGAACATAACGTGCCTACGGCTTGGGCCGTTCAGAATCTCCACGGCGCAATACAATTGGCGGAAGCGGCCATCGAAACTTTACAAATTGCGCAAGAGTCCGTTCCCCGAGAGTACGATATGCACCTACACCCGTATGCCGAGGAAGACCTGGAACTCATTCAGCATCAAAGAAATGACTGGAAAATCCTGGGTGATTTGGTGGCACAAATTCTCAATGACATCCGGCCGATACATGCTCTGGCTTTGGAGAGGATTAATGCAGCTGGCGTGGAACTGGGACAAATGAGGCGCATCATTGAAACCCCGGAAGTGACTGAGAACATCAAAGACAATGATGAAGAAGCTACTGAAGAGGGACGCAAGGGGGATATGCTGGCAGAAAGAGCAGAGCCAGTCAAACCGGAGTACAGGGAGGAACCAGTAATAAAGGACACACCTTTGTTAAGGAAACGTAAATTCAGCAATCAATCATATGAAAAGAGGATAGGCGTGGATGGTCAGGAGATCACAATTCTCAGAACACCAAAGAGGCATCGCACAATTAGGAGATCAACCGGGACGCCAAATATCATGTACGACATGTACGAGTACAAGTAGCTAGCGTTTGACTGCTTCATTAGTAATTTTATTCCATTCATTGTTTAAATAATAGCGCTCTAACATACCTCATGAATGGGATGGTTTTACCATTTTTGTCTCTATTACAGCTTGGCTTGATGCTTCTTGTTACCTCCCTCGGCTTTCGTCGGGCATGGCTGAACGGAAAGTGGTGACATCCTCGCCTGCTAAGGGAACACTAAGCTGTGTGGTTAAGTGCATTCCAGCCAAGAAGCTGCCCAGTGTGTAAAATTAAAATGCTCTCGTGAATTGATAACAGTGAGAAAGCGAGGGGCCTCTTGAGGAGATCGGGGCGATTGGGTTGACAATAGAATTCAAGGCTGATGTTACAATAGGTCTGTGCCCCTTTTCACACTGTTGACACGATGCAAATTTCTGGCCGTCAAGGTTTTCCTCTGTTAAACCAAATGAGATGTTAATTCATACCTAGCTGACCTCCCAGTAAGGGTTATATCATTTGATTTTATGAAATCAACATAGTGATGAGCCCGGGTTAATTATGTAATTGAATAGAGAGATAGCAGTGGTGAACCCCGATGATACGCAAGAGCTTCAAATACACTCAAACTAGGAGAAGTTTGGTCAATCCCCTACGTAACGAAGCTCTGCCGAGGAGTGACAACAGGGGTCTAACGACTGTCACCCTGGCGTACTAACGAATCTGGGGCATTCGGGGTAAGGCATTACGAAAAACGGCTTTTCATGTATCTAACATTCATCTTGGACTGGCGGACGAGAAATTTCTAGATTGGACTTAAGACTGACTATCTCCGCAGTACTAGGAACCCCATTCCAGACCAGCGCTTCGAGAATAATGTGTATGGAAGAACAATATTGAAAAGCAAAGAACGACAAGGGTGATCGACGCGAGAATGATGGCTTGAGCCATAAGCCTACTTCCCCATACTTGTAACAACTGACAGATGTAGTCAAGCCAAACTGTGACCTTGACGTCCTCAAAAATTTACAAGTCTTTTTGAGTTAAGTCACGGACTCCTATGTGAAAGCCACACTCCCGTGACGTCGTGGAGATCGATGATGCCATCAAGTTAATATTCTTGAGGTAATAAGTCAATCAGATCCAATGAAAGGAACATACAGTATTTTTCTTCTAACGGAGCGACATGAAATCATGCTTGGTGCTATGATCTAATGAGGGTTCATCGCAAATGCCCAGGATTACAGCATTCGGTTGCAAGCTTCATCGGGTCAACTTCGTCGGGGATACGGATTATTGCCCGGTACTTCAAGTGGGCGGAGGCCGAGCATCTTCGGCGACCTAGCTATATGGGGCCGCGAGGAAACCTACGGACTCGAAGGTTCACTCCGTGGAGCTCCGAACACTGTCGTATGTAAGTAGCACAGACTGTGGAACTACATTTAGAGATCCTATGACACACAAGACGAGCGAGCTCGAGCCTGAGTTTACCCCCTCGCTTACAACGACGAGATTATTACGACGTAATCATTAGTGGAAGCGATCGTCTAGACGAACCTTCTTCTCACTTACACTCTACAATGCATAGTCGTATGGCCAGAAAGTGATCAGGGTGGTTGGCCTACCTTCAACGTATATAAGAGTGGCACCCGTCCATGGAACTCCCGAATAAACCTCATCTCTTTCGATCCAGGAGCTCAGCACCTTATACCAGAGACACTAGACTTTGCACCGACCTTACTACCTCTTCATTAAAAGACTCCCTTAGTTATCAAAATGGTTTCAGCCAATGCTCCCTCTCAAAGCCCGGCTGGAAACTCCACCGTGTCTGCCATTGATCCGTACGTGTTGCTTGAGGCTCTCACGGGAAAGAAGGTCAACCGCACCCTGTTGCCTGTTCGACCGGCTAATGAGGAGTACGACTGCCTCAGCGACGCCAAGGACGATGATGATGATGAAAACAGCAGCTCCGATGATGATGACGATGACGATGATGATGACAACGGCGGAGATCGGGATAGAGACCGAGGCCGACGTGAGCCCCGACCCGATAGCAGGCCAAAGGATGTCGCGGTCGGCGCCATCAACCCATTTGCCCTTGTTGAGAACATGATCGGGCACCGCATCGAACGCAACTCGATGGCTGCGATCCGTATCCTCGAGGATACGCTCCAGACTGACTACGAAGAGCTTTTTGATCTGCGACACCGCTCGGTACTATTTGCTGGCCTCAAACTGAACAAGAAGGATCGCATGGCAGAGGAGCTCAAAGAGAACGAAGTCAAGATCCTCCGAGAGCGTGATCTCATCACGCCTGATGTGAGCCACATGGACCAACTCCGCGACCTCAAGGAAATCGGTTTCAAGGAGATGGGCCAGGCACGCATCAAGCGAGCCATGATCCAGAACGGCAAGTTGCATCTTATTCTGCACGCCGACGGCGTCGCACGTACCGTCTGCAACCGCGAGGTGACGCAGACTCTGAACGACATCTGCCTGCCGTTCCGCCGCAATGATGAGCAGCGTCGCAACTTCACGCCCCCCAACAGCTCTTGGCGTGATGCTACCGAGATCTTCGTACGTGGTTTCAACCGCCAAGCGATCTCTGATTACGATACCTTCTTCGAGTATGGTGAGATGGACAGCTATGGCCACCGTATCTTGGGCTTCAATGGCAATAGCCGCAGCCGCGAGATGCGCCGCATGCGTCGCTTCGACGATCCCGTCCAAGGCGCCACAGCCAACAGCTGGTTTATTGCTGCGCTTTTCTCTGTCTTTTGGGCTGATCCGGCTGCAATTAACCGTAACACCAATATCCGTCGCCAGCTGGCTGAACATATGAGAATCGAGGATGAGAGCGACAGTGGCAACGACAATGATCGCGATGAGGACCGACGACGCCGCCGCTTCAAAGTCAAGTTCCACGACAAGGGTGGCCGCAACAACAACAAGACGATGATGGTCCAGGTCAATTACCAGATTCCCGTGAACAACTCAAGCGAGGACGTCGTCTATTGCCGCTCATCCAACGGTATGGCCATCTGGCCCTCGCTTTACGAGAAGGCTTTCACCAAGTGGATCACTGGTGCCCAGCAAGAACGCCGCCGTCGCCGCCGCAACGGCTACGACGAGCCCAATGATGAGGACGACGAGCACGTCGACATCACTCAGACTCATCACGGTGATCCCGTAAAGGCCATGGCTCAGGTCAACGGCCGCGAGCCCGAGTACTGGCAGTGCCACCGCCATGAGGCCCAAGACCTTGTCGGGATCGTCCGCGCCAACAGCGTCAATCACCGCACCATTGCGCCCATGGTCTGCTGGACCTACGCCACTCGCCGCGAGGGTCGCAACGAGGACCGTGACGAGGATCGCAACCGTGACCGCAGCAACAGTCGCAACCGCCGCCGCCGCCACCGTGGTGATCGTCGTGATGGGGATGATGACAACAAAGACGATCGCCAGGCCTGTTCGTCTAAGGACGGCCGTGAGGACAGCAACTTCACTGACGGACGCGATGTCTACCGCGGCTCAAACCTCGTTGCCAACCACGCCTATTCCATTCTCGGCTGGTCCTCTGTCGGCCAGGGCGACAAGCAGTACATCGTCGTGCGCAACCCTTGGGGTGTTACTGAGCCTCATGGCCTTACCAGCTACCCTGGTATTCTGACCCACGTCGAGCCCGAGTACTGGCGTCCCGCCAACCTCGTCGACCAGGAGGGTGTCATGGCCATCGAGGCCCACGCTTTCCGCGAGTACTTTGCCTACATTGGTATTGCCCGATAGATGCAGAACCACTTGCATCGTATCTCGCCCACTAGTAAGATGCTAAACACGAGAAAAGGGGAGGGTGGAACGAGGAAGGATTCATGTGATGTGAGAAGTGTTTTCGTGTTTTTTTAAGTCTTGTGATTAGGAAAAGTCTTTATCTTTTTTTGGTTACTCTAGCTGTGTTGATGAAAAGTCAACGACACCGTTCCTTTCAGGAGAGTCTCCACGCCAGAGATGCCTGCGGGATAGTAAGTTGACACGATGGTATAGGGGTAATGAGGCCAGTCTTCACAACGAAAACGTATCTAGCTGCCTTCGCTGTTTACCTACTTGTAGGTACTATGAAAGCTCTAAGACACTTAGGTAGCTGGACCTCTCCCGTATCTCCTCTAATGAAAAGTTGCTGTCGAGAATCCCTCACCTCCATAGCAAACCAGTAACATTATATTCAACAGCCATCCAGTTGCCATCCAAGGAACTGCGATGCCTAGTCTCTGGCTATTTAGTATATGTGAAACTGCTAGAATAGATTGAGTTTAACATGTCCCGCGTTCATGCTTGCGGATCGTCCAGCCCAGCCTTGGCTCTAAGTTTTGCTGCATTCTGCCTGAAGGTCGCATCCTTGATGGATTCGCGCTCGACGGCCCAAGCATGCAAGGTGTCAAAGTCGCGACACGTGTGAACAGTCTCGAATATCGGCATGGTCCAATTGCGATTCTCTGACCACTTGACGGGTATTAAGGTCATGTCACTGGCGCACATGAGGCTCAGGCGGACTGCGTCGATGCAATGCTCTGTATTATCGTCCATTGTCAGTATTCCCTCATCAATTCAGTCCCGAAAACGGTCTCTTGCTTACCAAGATGGGGCCTCCATGTTGACCAACTCGTCATCTCTGAGTAGTATTCCGGATATAATGACTTGCGAATGAAATTCTGATGGTCGTCAGTCAGCCCCTGGTCAAGTCGTCGGTAGGGGTCGAGAGCACAAACCAGGCAGTGCAGATCGTGGAATACTGCTACTCTTCAGAAAGTGTCAGCTGCTGATCGGAGATTGTGCTTGTTTCAAGCCTTACTCTGCAAGATAAAGTCCAAACTCTTCGTCCAAATACAGATCACCACCTAAAAGCTCTTGTTCCTTTGGTGTAATGAAAATGTCTGCACCTAAACAGAATATCAGCCAGTGCTTCATCGAGCTATCGACATTGCCAACGTACCTGCTTCAAGTTTATCCCACTCTGCATCCATCTCCGGTGTGGGTGTGCCGACATAGCTTGGTTCGGTAGGTGGGCGGTATAATAAATGGCTACTGTTGTACTTTAGTGTCGCATTATATTGAATATCATGGAGACCAGGCTGCAGTTCTTCTTTCACGGAGGCTGTGTGGCAATTAGTAACGGCTGTATCACCTAGAGGGAGACTCAGACAGACCAAAATCGGTGTTTCTCCAGCCTGACCCTACGTCACATCTGCAAGGTCTTCCTTGATGAAGCACTATACAAGCAAGAAGAGCTAGTGTTATAAGCCAAGATACCGCCAAGACGATACGGGAGCTTGATCTTGGCTTGCGTCTGTTGCTGTAATAGTCACCAGGACCAGACGCAGTTCCCAAAAGAGACTCCGCACTCTCCTTAAATTCGGTGTCCATAGTTTGTGTCGGTTGCTGAGGTCTGTCAGTATTAGGGCTGGGTTCGTTTGGCGTGTCGAGTGTGGAAAATCGAACGATCAGTCCCTCATGACTTCATAGTGTTTATCAGGGTTACCAATATCGGGGCCTAGAGGGGAGAACCATGGATTTACCAGAGCACTCTGTGATGATTATCAACACAACTCTTCGATTCCGACTTTTCTATCGAGATACAGAGATCGGGAGCACTGTATTTGTAGTACTTCTGATTATTTCCAGAAGAATACGTCGTTTCACAGGTCTGCCAGGGCTAGACAACCAGGCCAATCCCCGTTACTCCTGTGGTCGAATGTGTTCACTAAGTCTTGTTTCCCTTGCCACACTGCCTACTTTCTTTCTTATTCAGCAATTGTGATCTGGCTTGTGACCACAGAACTTTTGCCTGGCCGACAGGTACATGCTTGTTCAATAAGATGAAGTAGTGCCATGTGACTCGACGCCGAACATGAACAAACGAGGCATTCATTTGAATCACGGGGTATCACGAAAAATTCCTCGGGCCATGATTTTGGTCTAGGCTACTTCAGTCGCGACACACTACTCCCCAAACGTCACGATAGCTGGAGTTTGCTCAATCGCTAAAGTCCGGACAAACACACCAAACACATATTCAAAGACCACAAACTCATAGGCTCCGGTGTCAATGCCTGAGATTCATACATCCGTAGCATCCACTTTGTCCAGTATCGGAGTAAAGGGCCTGCTCAATGATAAGACGATATGCAAAGAATGTAGGCGTGGAAATCTCTATATATAGACGGACGCTCACCCCGATTCTGGTAATTGATTTCCATATCTCAACACTCCATCGCTTAGCACACCACCAAGGACTCATCCATCGGTTTTTCGCCATGAAGTCTACCGTTCTCACCTTCTTTGCCATGTTTATCATGGCCATGGCAGCACCACAGGGCTTCCGCGAGGACATGGCTGCGAAGAACTATCCTCCCCCTGGGCGTAGAGATAGTTTCCGTGAGGACATGGCACCCAAGAACTATCCTCCTCCAGGGCGTCGAGATGGTTTGCGAGAGGACATGGCTGCGAAGAACTACCCGCCCCCTGGGCGTAGGGGTGGTTTCCGTGAGGATATGGCTGCAAAGAATTATCCTCCGCCCGGACATTAAGCAAAGACATCAACACGGTAAGATTGCCATTTCCCCAATCGATGGTTAAGAGCTAATTAGCCTAAGCGATGAACAGGCTATAGGCCATACGATTCCCGAGCTGAGCTGTTAAGAAAGTTGAAGACCTATTAGGGATCGAGATGGGTGAAGGCTTCTTAGAACAGGGATTATGGGCTTGTACCAAGCGATTTTGTTATACGTGGCAGCCTCAGGCTGTAGATGTGTCATGTAGTTACCAGCCCTAGATCTAGCATCAGGTTTCTTAGAATCAGAAGCTAAATTTGCTGGAGAAAAAGTTCTTGCGTAGATTGAGTGGCTTGAGGAATATTCGACTACCGTCCTGCTGTATCCATTGAACCGCTGTTGCCAGATACTGCCCCACGGAGTGATTTTCTCGCTCTCGCCACCGATATCAGCTATTCCACACACATAACTTGTCTTGTTAGGCACTTCAACAATTTACAGTGAATCACGTGGTAGAGCCATACCCCTCTCTTACACTACCCCTTTCAGCCCTGAATACCCTAAGGAGCACTTCATCATATCCGTGGGGAATCGACTAAGTTAATAATTAATCTACTTGGAATCTTCTCAGATTTTGGGATTCCCTTTATTGTGCCTTTGAACTGAAATTCCTGATACGGGTAGTGTGCGATCGCCATCCCCGGCTAGTGAGATCACAGCAACCGTTGACCATCACATTGTCAAAAAAGTACTACGACGTAATTGTCTTCGCAGTCAGTCAATAATGAGGCATCCAGTCACACTGACGTCAAATGTGATTCAAAGTGATGGACGAGTATCATTTAGATCCAGCGATCTTGGCAGGTAGGCAATTCGAGGAGATGCGAAAGCCTTTCTATGAAAGTTACCTAACGCGAAGATCGTCGGCTTCTAGCTCTGCCGACAGGCCGGGTGGTCTCCGTGACTCGGCATGGAAAAACGAATGTGAGCGACAATGAATTACTGCTTCTCACATGTACTCTTTTTTTTTTCTTTTGAAGTAGGACTTCAATTGTATCTATATCTAACAATGTCGGATGAGTGAACAGTGGTCCACGGGATATAAATTAGTTGTTGATGTAGACGGAGAGACACAGGAGTATTTTCTTAAAGTGAGTATCCGCATGCCTCGAAGACGCCTACCTTGTTCAAATTCAGTGTATAGGTGCTTGACTGCCCACGAAGCGACGAAATGGCTAGAGGAGAGTTCGAGTCACAGAAGGCTCTGAAGGAAATCATACCCGTTAACATTGTTGCTCCAGTAGCGTGGAATAGGTTCCAGAGCGATCCAAGGATGGCTTTCTATCTTACACATTTTCGGCACTTGCTAGACGAGCTACCTACCACTTCTCAGCTTTTGCCCATAGTCAAGAAAATTCACGAATCCAGTTCTTCGCCGACTGGCAAGTTTGGGTTCCCTGTTACAACCTTCTGGGGACCACTACCGATGGACAATAGTTGGACGGATAGCTGGGAAGAGTACTTCACCCGAAAGTTCCGTTCAGCGTTGGAATATGGACAAATTCCATGTGGTAAGGATGACGAACTATCTGACTTAGGCGACAAAATCATACAAAAGGTCATCCCGAGACTCTTGCGGCCCTTGCAATCTGGGGGCAGGAATATAAAACCCATTCTTTGCCATGGCGATCTGTATGATGCGAATGTGCAGATTGACGCGAGCACGGGGCATCCTATTCTCTTCGACCCTTGTTGCTTCTACGGGCACCACGAAAGTAAGGCTTATTTTGATACGCCTGGGATGGTATTTGTCTTCGATGTCCGCTAATATTACCCATTATACAGTGGATTTTCAGAGCATGAGAGCCGCCCGGAACACTTTGGGACCGGATTTTGTCAATGCGTATAAGGAGCAAGTTGGAGCCTCAGAACCCCAAGAAGATTTTGATGACCGAAATGCATTATACTCTATGTGAGATAGTCCCATTCTTTATATTTCCAAGTAGTAGGTTCCGAACAAGCATGTGTTTCTGATCGGAATGTAACAGGCGGGCCGACTTGGAGACGGTGGGCATGTGGCCACAGTGGCGCACATTATTGGATCAGTAAGTATCACCGTTATCGATGTATATCATGATTTCCTGGGAAGAAATCAAGAAATCATAAGAAACAAGGAACTGTCATTGAATATAATTACTAAAGGGCTCCAGTGTGAAGAATGAAATGCGGCGATTGCTCGCGAAGCATCCGAACGGGATCGATGGGTTTCTCGATGAGATCGGCGATTTAAGTTCTAACACGAATCCCACACAACATTGGGGCTTGACAGCATCAGCTGAAGTATCACGAAGTGAACATGAGAGTATAAAGGTCGATTGAAATGCTTGAGCCGGCGTCACCATGGGCTCCGTAAGTCTTCAAATCAAGGATAGGCGATACATACTGTTATATTTTCTTCTATTTACGACAACTTTCATTACTTTGGCACGCGTGATATTATTTGTCTGAACCAGATTTTCAGCACCAGAGTCTGGGTACCTTGCGAGATAATGCAGTCAGCACTGCTCATCGATGTTGAGCACCAGCAACAACCCGGAGGGCCATTCGGGTCACCAACAGACAATATGGTTGACATATCTGAACACTCATGTTATGACTACGCGTACAGCTGATCCCATCATAATATTTGATCACCCCTCACTTGAAGCATCATTTTGGTCATGCTGTACCCGAACACACGGAACTCGACCCTTTAGCATAACGATTCATTGGCAGCCGCCCTTCGCATATACACTTCTGCATCAAATCTTCAAAACCAGTTAAACATGATCTCCTACAAAATACTCCTTGCTATCATGTCTGCCGTCTCGTTAGTGAAAGCATTCCCCAGTGCCAACGCCGGCCGCGAGTTCCGCCCCGATCTCTGGGACTGTATGGGCCTAGTCAACAGTTGCTTCAAGAACGGTAAGTCAGCTAATATACCCAGCCTACTTCTTACTTGCTCGCAATATACCGTCATAATGGAGCATCACTGATCAATTTTGGGGCGTTCAGGCTGTCATGGGGCTTACGCATCACCCGACCAGACCCTCGGTCTGTGCACTGGGGGTTTTTACAGAGGCTGCAGCTGCACGAAGTGCGGATCGAATAATGGCGATTGCGATGAGAATGGTTGCGAGGGATGGAAGGGCAAGTGCACAGCGGGACAGTACCAGGGTTGTCCTTGCAAGGGAATTTAAGCATCTGCAAGGTCCCTGTCAGCACGTTGTGTCGCGTTCTGATTTGGTGCCCTGAGAAAGGAGGGATCGATGTCGAGTGGGCAGGCACTTCCTGCTGTGTGCTTCGTATTCAGCCGATGGAAAGATGATCACTCTCGAATAGACCTTCTTGAATTCATATATTTGACCAATAGTTCTTGAGTTGCCACGATTTAATAACATAAGCCTTGTGCACTTGCGAGAAGCTCTATTCCAGCCCATTTCAAGGAGAGAGGAGTTGACAGGTCCATTGCAGAAGCAGAATTCTTTTCTTGCTTTTTCTTGAGTTTCTGCACTCGCGGGTCTATTCATCGCCGTTGTTGCAATATCGCTGGACTGAAGAAATTGATTCATTGTTTTGCGACATCCCAATCTTGAAAGGTATACAGTAATGTTTCATTGATAAACAGGAGATGAAATGGCATTCTATAAGTAACATGAAAACATTGCTTCCGAGACAACGCCGACCCATCAGGTGAAATTTGAAGTTTGAATAAGAAACATCATGAGAGATACAGCTCCTGATCTGCCCCCGTCACATCCATGAACCACCTAATATCAAAATCGTCACCAGCATCTTCATAACTGTCCATATCGATATCCGCACTGTTGTCTTCCGCGTCATGAGCATCAGGGATATCTCCAAGCGGCTCTCTTATCAAATCCGCATGGCGACCAATAAGTTCGTTGTCAGTGTCGTTATCGTCAAAGTCGCTGACGCCATCTGAATCGCTCACACAGGAACTGCTGTCGTCATCCGAAGCGTCCACATCAGAACCACTGTCGTAATTTGCGTCTACCGTATGTAAAAGAATCTCGTCTTCTTCATCCCAACCTGCAGACTGTTTCAGCAAACCTACGGCGACCAAGTGACTTTCTCCAGCTGCCAGCTTGACTGCTTTTACAAATCGGCAGCGCCACCGATCCTTTGTGTAGGCTCCATTCGCTAGAAGAAACTCGAGCATATCGAGTCGGCCATGTTCTGCGGCACCCTGAAGAGCAGTCCTTCCCTCCCATCCTGCTGGCGGCGCATTGACTTGGGCACCCCGATCGACCAGATATTTTGCCAGCCCTAAGTATCCTTTGATAGCAGCGAGCTGCAAAGGGTTGGCTCCTCCGTCATACGCGGGTGGGCTGTCAATATCTGCGCCGGCTCGGACGAGATATTCTACAAGATCTAGGTTGCCATTCTCTACAGCTATCTGGAGAGGAGACCGGCTGTCCATTTCTGATCTTTTGTGATAATTCACGTCTGCTCCACCCTGAACAAGACGATCCACAATATCTAAACAGCTATACTTAACGGCTAGTTGGAGAGGAGAAGGCCAGTGATCCCCCTGTTCATTGGCGTTTACCCCAGCCTTCAGAAGCAGAGAGACAAATTCGATGCTGCAATTTTCGATAGCGTATAGCAAAGGATTCGGACAGTCACGGTCGCCGTACTTGTGATCATAAGGTTGATTGTGATCCAGGAGAGCTTGAGCGAAGCCAAGGTTGTTGGAATTAGCGATCATCGCCCACGTAAGTCTGTCTGGACGGAAACCCCTTTTGAGAAGCTTTAATGATATTTCCAGCGCTTTCGGACTTGTCTGACGTGCAACAAGAGACAGCGGACCTCCTTCAAGGCAAATGGAAGATTTTGCTCCTTCTTCAATATCCATTCTACGTAAGTCCCAAGGGTCACCGTAGAATGTCGAGTACATGAACATTGGTCCCCATTCACAAGATGGCGGATGGTCAAGAAGACTTTGTACAAGATTCAAGTTGCCTGACTCTGCTGCTAACGCGAGAGCCGTGACTTCAAGGGGATCCATGATATTGATGCTAATAGGTCGGTTGAGTAAGAGAATCTGGATGACTGAGTAGTTCTCAGTTGTAATCGCAGCACATAAAGCTCCCGCATCATAGACGGTTGGATCAGACTCGACTAGCCCATTTATCAATGTGGTTTGATGGGACAGAACAGCATGCGCAAGGCCTGTGAGTCCATTATTGTCGGTCTCAGTCAAACTCCCACCGTGTCTGAGCAAGAGATATAACAATTCCCAGTGTTCGAGATAGACTGCGCGAGCAACTTCTCCTCCACGAAGTCGTGCACCATGTATCAGCAAGTAGTTTGCAATTTCAAACATACAACTGGGCGACTTAGACAGGCTATGGTCCGCAAGTGCTATCTGCAGTGCACTTTCAGTGTACCCGGGTAGGTGATAGTGGAATAATTTATTTGCGTCAGCCCCTGCCGCCAAGGCTATTGCCAGAAGCTCAGGAGATTGCCATCGTACAGAAAAGTGAGTTTCATTGCCAGTCAGTGTTGCACCAGCATGAATCAATATCATAGCGCATTTCTGCTGACCGTGGTCACAGGCTAATTTCAGAGGCGTGACTGCGGATGCCTGACCAACCGAATGATCTAAAAGGAACCGAAATTGATGTTGAGCTCTTTCACTGCTTTTAGTGGCAACCGCGTTGACATCTATTTTGGCCGTAATCAGGAAAGTAACAACATCTTCATGCCCCCAATAGCAAGCAATGTGAAGAGGGGTGACTTCCCCAGTAGCATTACGGTTTCCCGTGGATTGCAGAGGAAAGAGAAGCTCGCAGGTACTCAAATGGCCGAACTTTGCTGCAGCATGCAGTGGCGTGATACCATATTCGTTGGGCTCGATCGCGTGTGTGATTCCAAACAAGAAACAAATAATGTCATTCATTCCTTGAGAAGCAGCTGCTATGAATACATCTGCTGTGATAAAGGTGGCAATAGGTGTGTCGGGATTCTCGGATGAGAGAAGGTGAAGGATGTACTGTGTTTGCGGTAGACCGATAGTCGCAGCCGCACTCAGAACAGATTCCTTGCTCAGAGCATTTCCTCTTAATTCATCTTCAAGATTATTTCTCTGTTGCAGAATGATTTCAGTGACGGTTTTCTTCCCGGTCCATATCGTATAGCGGAGGACTTGATCTATGACTTGAGAACTGGCATATCTGCATAGAATTTCGGCAAATTTGTCAGCGACAGCTTCACAGTCATCCAAGATGCTTTCCGCTACCAGGTCTCCGTATATCGTATCAGATTCCAGGAACTTCGCGTCAGCGCCTGCATTAAAGAGTGTTTCCGCAATTTCAAGCATGCATTCTTGAACTTTGCATGGATGGGGGCCATACGTGCCGAGGTGACGGTGCAGGCCAACTGCACCTCGCGTTGGACAATATCCCGATGACAACAACCATCTGATTATAGTCATTGGTACAGATTCTCCAGAGTTGTCACACTTTTCTCTCATGAGTCTTAAAATCGATGCATTAAAGAGATTTTCCATGAAACCATCAATAGTTGAGCTTTTCGCTTTCTCCAGATTAGCCGTGAGGCGGAAGATACCCCAGTTCTGAAGGGTTGCTATCGTCTTTTCCCAGGCATCGTCGTTGAATTCAAGGTCCATATTGTTATTTGATACATTGTATATAGCCATGGAGATATAATTGTCCAAAAATTGGTCTTCCGGTCCGTTCAAAAGACTCTGAGCGCGCTGGAGATGCTCTTCGGGATATGTCTCTGGCATTGATCTTCCGATGAGAGCAGCCAACTTGGATACCCCGAGACTTGGGCCACCAAGTTGAAGTTGCCCTGATCTTTGGAAAATTGCCCATAGCTCGTTAGGTGACCGAATCTTGAGGTTTTTGGGAGCAACAGTCTTCCAGGCTTTCAAAAGCACTGAGATTTGGAATATTAGTGGCAAACATCCATCAATCTGTCAGATTTATCGCCTACTTGGTAACTCTTGGGATGAGAACTTCAGCCATGGTAAAGTATTTGGCCATTCAAATTCCATCAAGATTGATGGTGGGGTGCAGACAGTGAGTTGATGATCACTCGATAGGACAGGCGATGGGCTCCGTTCTGTGAACCATATTAGGGTCATGATCAGGGACGTGGAAGAACTCGAGACCTCAACTCACGTAAACCAAGCTGAGAAAATATTGACTTATCACAGTGACGCTCGGTCTGCTTCTTGATTGTCGTAGGCTTTACCCGCCTGCCACAGAGTATTACTTCACTCTTCTTGCCATTGCGTCGTCTCTTATTGATACGATGTTCAATCGAGACCCAGGCCCTCTTGTCAATATTCTTCCGTATTTCCCACTTCTTGAGTTTGTATTCTACTTGGTGAGTTCTACTGACTGTTAGTATGAACAAAGTGTAATGTGACGTGCAGATAAGACTCATACGTGGCATGTAAGTTGAGAGTGGCCAATTTCTCAACAACCTCTTCGAGGGGTCTTTCGTCCACGAGATATAAGCGCCGGATCAGAGCCTTGTGCTCACGCCATTGCGCCTCGCTTGGCTTCGTGCCAGATCGGCTCATTTTGATTGTTCACGTGATTAAAGAAAATGTAGGGGTTTTGACTCCTGTTCTGTGATTCTTTACGATGACAGTTGTTGTGTTGAAGTAGGAAAAAGAGATAGGTAAATGAGAGATAGAAGTGAAGTGGCATTTCATCTCACAAAACATCCCACACTTAAGTCTCGCTCCTGTAGTGTTGGTCCAGCAGCTGAGTGGCGCCCCTTTGGCCGGCTTAACGCATCATTACTGGTCGAATCCAGAATCTGAAGAAACGTTATGCACGGAATCAATACGTACCATCAATGCAACCGCCCTAAACTGAGCTTCCACGTGAGTGGCCACAAGTCAGAATCTGAATTTTTGCCAGTTCACCGAGCCCTACCTGATTTGCGCACTCCCAGAATCTGAAGTCACTACAAGGCTTTCTTGTGGGGTTAGCATGCATTCTGTGCGCGTCAGATAGGCTGGCCCCCAGAATCTGAAAATACTCAATCCTGTATCTGCGAAAGCTGTCGCAAGATGCTATTTGCTTGCGGCAGAATCGGAAAATTGCCCATGTGCTCACAACCAACGTCTGCGTTCCGGAGTCATCTCAAAAGAGGCAGCGGTCTGGAGGTTCTGTTGAGATTTATTAATTAAGGCTTCATCATCTCATCGCCATGCTTCTCAACCAATTCACCAGCCGTATGGTTCCTGTGTTCACTGCCTTAGGAACTTGAGTGAAAGCTGAGTTGGAATTACCCTAGAACAGGTCAGGCATACGACTCCCACCACCAGAAGCGGCATGGCTGTGACAGATGGGCTGCTCGGCCCAATCTTAGGTGGCTTTCTCGGCTTCCTAGGTGCAATTGTCGCAGCGTTTGTCGCATATATTCTTACACGACCAACGAGGACACGACGAACGGATGAGGAACATGGTGGTAGGTGTCCATCTCCAACCCTGAAACCATGTTCGGAATGAGAGAAGGGAACAGGCCGGATGTTACTGAAGCTCGAAATAGATCAACACGATCATGTCCTTGGTCACGCGGTGCACCTCAGCGCTTTTCACCATCGAAGGGCAATCGGCGGCGTCAATGATATACACCATGGTCAACACCGATTAACTGAGTACTGGAGAGAAGGTATGAAAATCATTTTGCTCGTCCTAAACTCCTGGCTGTAGCTGACTTAGGTTCTTAAAAGTCGTCATCGCAAGAGCTCATTGATTGTAGCGTCTGGACGATGGCCATACTATTCTCCCAACACCGATGCAACAACACATGGCAACCTCCTTAGCAAAGTTCTTCCATACAGTATACTTATGTAGACAACTTGTGCCATTTTCGTTTGAGCTGCTGCCTTTGTTCATATCCTGAACCGGATCGGTGCTCAGATGCCCTTGGAAAGAAAACTCTTGAAGTGTGGGCAGACTCTCAACCGCTTTCCAACATCATTGGTTTCAAGATCTTCGCCTGCCGCAATGCTGTTGGCAACTTTGTCAATATCCGGGCTGCTGGCAACGTCAAGCCACTGCGTCTGTGGGGACATAAAGCGAGAACTTAACATAGAAATATATCCATATACTGCATGCGTCTATTAGATTCCACACCAATGGTCATGCAATTGACTTTATAGAGGCCGACAAGCTCCACCGTTATGCGGATGTGACTTGTGTCGGTTGGTTGAAGTGTAGTCCATCGGCTCATAGGATTGACGCATCAATTGCAGACGATATGCCATCCTAGGCGAGTATGAGCTGAGCTATAATGCATTAATAAGACTGAGATGTCACTGAGATGGGGTGACTGATCAGATAAACGTGCATGCATCACCGAGACTGATAAGAATGTGAGGCTAAGGTGCCTCGGATGGGCTTTTGGGTAAGGTGTCTGGTTCTAGCGTGGGGATGCCACTAGAGCTTTGCTGTACCAACGCGGTCCTGAAGCTTATTAGGCAGCCGAATAAAACCGTAAGAAGCCACAGTATCTCGTCACTCTTACAGCTTAAAGTTGATTCACGGCTCTAAAATTTAGAAGAGACTAAAAAACAGTAATATCAATCACTGATCCGGAGAGAATTATCGCTAATGAATCGCTAAAAGCTTGCATGACACGCCCCAGATCAAGGCCTCCATAAAATCGAATCCACTCCCGACCGTCTGCGTGACGCTATACTGCGCCGATCATCCAGCCTCTCCAAGTGATTCAATCGATAAACCGGACTCGACTCGAAACCAATTTCCCCATACTTTCCCGTCTACCCACCGAAACGAGGGAAATATCAGTCTCAGATCGAACATCGAAGGAGTCACTCTTTAAAATCCGTATAGTTTCTTTTCTTTTTCCAGAGCAAGTTTACTTGGAGTCACAGCGCAGACCATGACGCGCAAGTTTGTCTACTCGATCGCCTTGGGCGTATTCGTCTGCAGTACGTCATTCCCGCTCCCCTAGCCAAGTCTCATTTTGCAACCATCACGAAACCCCCTCCTTTTTAGACCTTGTATGATGTGTGAGATGTCTATGTCTCAGATCGAGCGATAGCTCTCGTACTATATATTTCTTGAGTTATATTTCTCAACAGCACCTCAGGGATGAGACAAAACAGAAAACGATCCCACAAGCCCAAAATGTAAACCACCAAGCTAACCACAACCCCCCTCTTCCCCCATCAACAGCAACAGCCATGACGATCGCATCCCTCGTAACGCCCAACTGGGTAACCTACAGCGTGCGCGCCGACAATACGGGTGCGCGCTTCACGAAGTCCGTCGGACTGCACCAAACCTGCTCCAACGTCGCGCTGCCCAATTGCCGGCCGTTCCCCAGCGAAGACGACTGCCGCGACGACCGCGAGTTCTGCTCGCTCTGGCGCACGAGTAACTTCCTGTTGAGTTTCGCGACCATCTTCGAGCTTGCTACGCTGGTCACGTTCGGGGTTGTGTTAGCGGGAGGGAAGTATAAGCGCGAGGGCGGATGGAAGTTGATTGGGGGGTTCTTGCTTGCTGATGCTGCGGTTGAGTTTGTTAGTATGGGGATTGTGGTAAGTTCTCTTTTTATCTCTCCTTCCTCTTGTCGGGTGTTACTTCATAGAAATGTGGAAGGCTTGGTTAAAAACGTTCGACGCAATGCTAACAATCTCCCGTTTTCTTCTAGTCCTACCTGTTTGAAAATGACATGCAATTCATAGTGCCCGGGTGGCGCCTCGATTTCTCTTATTACCTCTGCACTGTCAGCGCGAGCGTCTCCGTCCTATTGGCCGTCGGCCTGGCTGCCTCGGCTATCTTCCTCCCGCCTGAGGACGACTACGAATCTCTCGAAGACCCCCTTGATTCTTAGAATAATGCAAGGAGGGGGACTACGAGGCGACAAACTTCTGGCTCCGGCCCGATGCGTGAGGTAGAGGAGAAAGAGGCTTAGGTAATCACGGCGGGGAAGGGCGATGAAGTATACGGTTTTATTCATCTATCCTCTTGCAAGCAACATAAAGCATGCACGGATATCGGCGTTATAGGGGAGCTTTGCACACTTTGTGTTCCGTTTTGAAATACCCCTTGGGGCATCATTGCATTATCATATGGGTATTACGATTGGGTCGGTTGTAGTCATTTTCACACTGTAATGAGACAGAAGCGTATCTCGAAACGAGATGACAGAAGCTGTGATTCGTGAGGTTCCATGCCATAATCCGCCTCGAATATTCTGACAGCCATTTCAGGCGAGCTATTGTGAATGAAATCCGTGGGTATCGATCTTTGCTAATACTCGTCTAAATCCACCAAAATGTGGAAAAAGAGATGAGCCGTCTTTCTTTATTCATCGTCCTCTTCATCGTCGGAATCCTCCTCAGACTCTGATTCTGAGGATGATGACGAGCTGCTTGAGGTGTCCGCGTCATTTCTCGCCTGAGCGGCACCAGCGTCATCATCGTCCGAATCGCCGGATGAACTGCTGTTGCTGCTACTGCTGCTGCTTGAGCTGGTATTTGAATCTGATTCATCTTCTGAATCGGATTCTGAACTAGTGTCGTCCTCAATAGCTGCCGTCCGTACTTTCCTCTTCCGCTTAACCCTCTGTTGTGAGCCGTCATTGAGCTTGAGACGCTTCCCGTCACCGTCCTGTCCAGCTTGATTATCGGTATCTGCTTTCGCAGTGGATGCCGACTCCAAACTCGTCGTAGTTGCAGTAGTCGGTGTTTCCGATTCGTCAGTCTCGCAGAGCTCCTCAATGACCATCTCAGCACGCATGCGCTTTACGACCCGGCGCTGCATCTCCATATCGGGGGTTCGTAAGACATAGTCCATCTCATCAAAACGTCTCTTCTCTACCGTTCGGGGTTGGCCCAGGAACATCTTGATGACTTCCTCATACTCCTTTTGTTTTCTCTCGGCCATTTCCTTTTGGTTAGACCCGGTGAAGGCCTCGGCGCCTTGCTCCATATCTTGCACCTTGACGCCGTTAGCGAGCTCCAGAAGTCGAGTCCTGACGCCTCCCTTGAGACCACTGATGTATTCGTAGAATACGGCAATATCCACTGTTGGGATAGTCGTCTCTGCTGCAAACACTTGCTCTAGAAGCTTAGTCTGGTGGTTTTTATTGAATTTCCAGTTGGCCCGGTCTTTGTGCCAGGTCCGTAGGTAGGCCAGTGCGGGCTCCAGGTTGATGGGGGCGGACCGCTTGACTGACTGCTTTGCGGGAGCCTTTGCAGTTGCACCGGTAGGCTTTGCAGGTGTGGGCGGCCGCACTTTCTTCTTTTTGGCGGCGGCCCCGTTGGTAGCAGCTGGTACCGGTGTACTGGGCTCTCCGGCAGTGTCAGCCGAGAAGGAAACGGACTTCGCTGCCTTCTTGGGCGTCGGTGTATTCTGAGGTAGGGCAGATTTTGGTTGCCGGTTGTCCTGCTTTGGCCTTTTTACGGAATAGTCTAATGCAGGGGCGCCGGCAGAAGAAGATGCTTTCCTCTTCGCAGCATTATTGGGAGCAGTGAAATGTGCCAGTGCCCGATTGTTGGGCACGGCTGCGGTACTTGTACTGCTGTGGAGGAGAGGGACGTCATTGTTTTGTGCCTCAGATGCAGGTTTGAGCTTGAGACCCAATCGCTTCCAAGCTGGGACTCGCTGGTTGTGCGCTGGCGCATCCCCCGCGGTGGATGACATTGCTGATCAGAGATTGGACGGGCGGGAAAAGCAAAGGAGGAGGGTGGGAGACAGTTTACTACGCCGGGATCTCCCACGTATCGAGCATGAACGACGGTCCGTGGATGGTTAGAAAGATGGGTATAAGTGTACAGTTATAATGAGAACTGATGATGGGGTCACAGCGGGCGTTTGGACGTATGTAGCGGACACAACGTTAAGACTTTCAACTGCGTGAGACAAGATTCTTCCGCATGAAAATGGTAAGTGCAGGAATTTGTTAGCGTCAATGCAGAGTTATAAGCAGCCAGTTATTGTTGGTGTACAGATTACTATAACACAACTTGCCAATGAATCGTCAAGATAAAATGTATTGTCGTGAGCTTCAAACCAATGCATTTTTGTCCCGTTGGTTTTTTTAGTGGAGAACTACCGCGGCGATGTTATCGCGATAATGATTGTAGTGGTTATTGCAGCTTGTGGGGGTTTAGCGTACTCATTAGCGGGGTGTGATTATCTAATAATGATGGTCCAAGCTCTATCTCTCAGGCAGCTCAACCACGTAACAGCTCCTCCTCCTTGTCGATTGTGAGGCGGCCAAGCATTGAGAGTCCTAGCTCAGCTCTCTATCAACAACAACAGCAACCCGCCTCTACCAACACAACTTCTCCTGCCCATCTTTCCGACCAGCATCACGACTCGATTCACCGCATTTTCTGTATTTGAAATTTCCCTTCATCGGCCATAACTCCGCAATAACCGACCGAACCCCCGTGCTCGTTCCTCTCAGTCCCTCAATATGTCGGGCGGTACGTCAATACCGACACAGCTCTCCCCTCCCTCGCAAAGGCCAGTTTCTTGGAGCCTTGTCCGATACACTTCGTTAATCTGTTCTGTTTCGGTCTATAGGAAGCGCTGGCTACGACCGGCACATCACCATTTTCTCTGAGCAAGGCAGACTTTATCAAGTCGGTACGTCCGAATGCCCACCATCCCTGCGATATCAAGCCGCGAGCCGACCTCCTCTCGCCCTAATAACCGTCAAGAATTGGAACTGATGGGGCGATCTTCATCTAGAATATGCATTTAAGGCTATCACAGCAGCCAATATCATGGCCATAGGCGTCCGTGGCAAGGATTGCGCCGTCGTTCTGTCCCAGAAAAAAGTCCCCGTAGGTCTTTTTCAGCCTGTCACCCCGGACACTTGAGGCTGAAGCTGACTCCACGCCCACGTGGCCAGGACAAATTAATCGATCCAGCCTCCGTCTCCCACATCTTCCAGATCTCTCCCTCTGTTGGTTGCGTCATGACCGGGTCCATCGCAGACGCCCGTGCATTTGCTCAGCGAGCCCAGGGCGAGGCTGCCGAGTTCCGCTACAAGTATGGTTACGAGATGCCTTGCGATGTGCTTGCCAAGAGATTGGCGAACATCAGCCAGGTTTACACGCAAAGAGTAGGTTACATTCCGTATCTCCATCGGGGCCTACTTTGCGACTCTCACCCTGCTGACACAATGACAGGCTTACATGCGTCCCTATGGTGTTGCTACGACTCTGATATCATTGGACTCCGAAGTTGGTCCCCAGCTCTTCAAGTGTGATCCCGCAGGGTACTACGTCGGCTACAAGGGTACCGCGGCGGGTCCCAAACAACAAGAGGCTCTGAATCACTTGGAGAAGAAACTCAAGAACAAGGATTGCGCCGAGGGCAGCTGGGAAGATGTGGTGGAACTGGCGATCACTACTCTGAGCACAGTTCTGAGCATGGATTTCAAGAAGGGCGAGATAGAGATTGGCATAGTGGGAGGCCCCCGCGCGGACGGCAAGGAAGGCACTGATCCGGCCTTCAGAACCCTGACGGAAGACGAGATAGACGACCGGCTCCAAGCCATTGCCGAGAAAGACTAAGGGGAGGCGATAGGTTCGTGGCATAGGGCTGGAAATCTCAGAAACGTGGCCCTTGGGCGCTTGTGTCACGACTCCATTTCGCCACTAGTTGAGCCGTGCCAGGATGGAATTAGGGGCTTCCGTCCAATCATGGTCCCTCATGTGTAAAATTACCACGATATCCCATAGACTTTAGCAAGGGATTCAAATTGAACGGGAGAACGCCGTGTAACACACCGATATTCACCGCCGGAGTGGCTGCGATGCTTTTACTTTTTTTTTCTACTTTCATTTATATTAGTTGAGGCTTAAAAGTGGCAGAAGATAAACAGGGGTTTTGCCGTAAGGTAAGGCGAACGTTTTGATATTGAATGCCTAGCTGATCAGCTAACCTATTATGAGGGGTTTTTGGAGTAACGGAGCCATATGCACCAATGTCGGCCACTCCCAGATCAACTTGGGCTCTTGATGTAATTATCGATCTCCAAAGGTAGTAGTTAAGTGGCGATGCACATAGGCGATCCCGCATTGCTCATCTACCCTTTCGAGTTGTCGCTCACATCATACCGAGATTCCATTGTCATGGTAATATTAATTACATAAGTTGAAGTACTAGAACTTACAAGAACCACTTTGAAGAATGTGGTGATATGCACTTTGACAGGCTCAGCCGCCAAGCGATTCCAGTAGGGTGGAACTTCCGAAGAGACAGGGGTTGCCATGGTCAGGCATTCGGCATGCTGAAAGATTACAGAAAAAGAATACTCGTGGCATAATTTGTCGTACAGGGGCAGAGTTTTCACAGAGTTCTGATCTCACTTACATCATGCATGTCTTCGTAATCCTAGAAGCTAGAAGTGCCAGGCATATACGTAGTACACACTGCCATGGTCTGTCCTCCTTACCGGCAACTCCCGACTCGATTATGATACATGCATGACCAGCGACTTACATAGATTCTTTTCGGGAAAATGCAATGCCATCGTCGTGAAGTGAGTGAAGTGAGATGGTGATGGTGGCATTGCAGACGCCGCCGCAGTGCCAGGCTGCAGGTCACTGTGGATGACTGACAGAGGCAGAGTCAAGGACCAGGGGTAGCGGCTAGGTGAACACACTTTCTAGCGCAACTGACCTGTTCAATACAAAAACAAAACGTTCAGCTGGGCCCGTTTTGAGATGGATACAAAACATGTTGCTCTATTGGCCCATCAATTTCCACCAGGCCTCGCTATACCCGTATAATGCGTGCGAACCACCACGCACACCTGAGGCCGTCGCTGCATTAGGACTAACGTCATTGCTGGTGGCGCGCTGAATATTCCGTAACTCTTCCTTCTTTGGGAAAGACCCTCTTTCTTCAATGGTCTATCAAAGTTCGCTCCCTGAACTCAGTGCACTGAAAGATGGAGAGTCGCTCTCTTTGTAGCAGAGTCCCGCCCTTTCTAGGCGGCGGAACACAGTCTGTCCTCTGTCCCCTGAACCCTACATTGCTATCACAGGCTCCGCCGTCCGCCTGTCAAGGGCCCCAGCGAAGTTCAGCAACTGCGAGTCCCTTGCAGATGAGGCGCTTCTCCCACGAGACGGGCTACGGGTCCCTGACACCATGCTTCCTCAGGCAGTAGTTTCTGCGCGGGAGAATAACCGAGCACGATCGTCTCTTCCAGCTCTGTAGGGATGATGCAGGTTTAAGCTTGTCAGTGTCTTGTCGTAGTCGATTATAAACTCCGATTTGACGGCTGCGGGTATGTTTAGTGGATAGAGCCGTTGACTGTAGCCCTATCAGTATCAAGCACATTCCACACGGCACCTAAACTCCTTAGGAGTTCGTCTCTGCTTGTGTGTCTGTATCCTTTGACTGATGAATCTGCCTTGTGACGCGAGAGGGCCGTGCCGAACGAAGTACTATCCTGACTTAATCGTGTCGTAAGAGTGCTGAGCCAAAATATACAAAACAGCAACTTCTTCCCCTCGCCGAAGTTGAAGATGGCTCCTAATACGGGAGACTCCTCATCAGATTATTGGGAGCTATCAGAATATCTGCATCGGCCTTAACCACTTCCTGTCTCATTCTGTATTGAAGTCCAACGTCCTCCTAATTCTCCTCCATTGCCTTTGCTGGTCATCGCATTCCTCTTACCATACTATAATACCCAAAATCGCCTTCGTTGCAATCTACCGACAGACTAGTCTGAGTGCATTCTTTGCCACAGCGAACCATACAAAACACAATAGAAATGGACGGACGTAAGTACAGACTAAAGAGAGGCGAAGACCTCTGCTTAGAACCCTAAGGCGCTAGAGGATTCTGCGATCGCCGCTATCGCCCGGGGGTTCGGCTTTACCTAATAATACTTTCTTTCGCTGACTGTAAGCCCTCATCGGTCTAGTCAACGATTACCGGATAGCCCGAGTCGCAGACGTGCTCGCCGACTTTCGAACGCTCCAGTACTACATCGCCGCGGCGCCGACGGAACCGGCTTACAGCGAAGACTACTACACGGAAGGTTGGGCAGCCTTGCGGCAATGCGCAATAGACGGTCAACACATTCTCAACGTCGCTGCGGACGTCACGGTGCCAGAGGGGCGCGGTGGCGAGGAAGAACAGGCGAGGGTGGAACTTAAACAGTGCGTGTGACACCCTTCCCTGTCTACTTAGACAGCAAAGAAAAACGACGACGGAGAATTTGCCGCTGACATGGTACTTTGCGAACTCTATAGAGTCCTACTAGATGCTTATGCTCGACGACACGAGGGACAGAAGATCTATCTGCGGCAGGCCGCAGCGCAAAGATGGATCGAGTACAGAGACTCGGTGCTGCAGGGACAGCGACCGACCTCCTCCCATCGGAGGCAGCTGAGGGCTTGTGACGAGCAACTTCGAAACGTGAGCGATGTTTTTCCCTTATCTTTCTTCAATGCTGCTTCCGTCTCGTCACATCTTACTGCCCCCCTCGATACTGACAGGTATGCTCAGGAATTGCTACAAATCACAGACGAAGTTATATACCAAGAGCTCCAAGCGCAGGACATGACGATGGGCCGCTGGACGGCCGAGGATCCAAGTCTACGAGCCGTGCAGCGCTGGATACGGGCACGGCCACAGACAGTATGAGAGACCCTACCGACATAAAGGGGATACTCGCAACCAAACAATACCATAATACGAGCGTTTAAACAGGAACGCACGACAAAACAAGCAACTCTGAAAGTATAATTTCGTGAACTCAGTCAGGGCAGAGCCACTGGGAGGCAAAAAAGGCGGGCTGGTACCCTCATTTACACATGGAGTCTAGGGAAATGGGGCAAAGGGGCATAAACAAAATGGGGACATCTGGTATATAAAGGGTTGTATTTCTACGCTGCTGGTTGGCCAGATTCCTCCGTCTTGAAGACGCCAGTCAGAGTTATCCTTTCGGAAGAAGAGAGGATCTTCACTACAAACCTATCTCCCTTACATATGCGACTACGCGAGCATGAAGAATATAGTACGACACGATCCGCGATGTCTTGGGAAGGGGAAGGAAGTTTGGTCGTCTGGAATTAGTACATACGGGGCTATTCCAGACGCTCGATGTACATTGAACAACATCAATTTAAGAAGTATATACATATATGTAGTATAATGTATATCTTGAGTATCCCATGGCATGTGAATCGGAGAAAATACTTGCATCTTACACAGAAACATCCAAACTATGATATTCCATTATGCTATGTGACCTAACCTACAGGTACGCATTCTATCTTACTCCTCGGGGAATGTGATCTTCATCGAGTCCTTCTGCCCCTCATCTTCCCTTCTCTCTAGAACTGAGAACTCCGATATTCAAGATGCCGTCGAAGCTCTATGGACGAGCGCCAGGGGTGATCATGACGCAGTGGTGCATACATGCACACAAAACACAAAATGTGAATAAACTACCGAAAGGGAAAAGCCATGCCCGTGCTTTCACCGCGGTTGTCGAAGTTGTGTGGGGTGTGATCAAGCCCAATATCGGTAACTACTTAGTAAAAATTATAGGCGATACATCATCGTGGTCGAGACGTTGCCAATAGACAACGGCAATACTAACCGACTACGTAAAATCCCCGATACTAGCGCACATTAGAACCCCAGGCAAGCTGATCAGGCGAACGGTTTTTATTTTAGATCAATTGATTACTGGGCAATCAGCCCACGATCTGAGGGACTTTGTTTGGCTCTTGTTCTAATAGAGCGCAAGACTATATCACTAGTTACCTCCATGAATCCACGAATTAGCGGTGTGGCTTAAGCTTCAGGCGGTGGTTGGCTACTCGTGATGTACGTTGTGGTGGGCAATAAAAAAAAACACCCGTAGACCATTGACGTGTGGTGACGGGGCGGCGCGGAAATAGTAGAAGATGTGGTCTAGCGTGCTTCATATAGGGTTGGTAGGGCTACTATAAAAGGAGAATATACTTGTCGAAGTAAATGGCAACACAGGACGAGGCGTCGACCCGGCTGAGTGGATAAAACGAGCTTGAGGCTTGTCGGAGATTCTGGCGTGCATATGCGCTAGTGTCCTGTGGTATCCAGGATAGATGGGACGAACACATGAGGCGATCGGTTACCTCAATCTTTAAACAACGTCATTACACTGGGCTTTGATTGACCAAAACATTGATTCCACACAAGCAATCAGAAACAGAGAAATTACTTGCCAACTTTGAGCTTCAAACGGCACTAAATCGAGATTCGAAGTCTCTTACCGGTCCAATAAACAGTACAACCCGTTGATCGGTCTCACCATGGGAGCAGTTGGACAATCATTCCCCACGGATCATCAGAGCACGAATCTCGGAGTATCGCACTATGAACCGCTAGACGACATTCGTCAATATCACTGGCACTAAAGATACTGACCCTGACGCCGTCCCGGACGCCACGACCCAACTAGAGGCCTCATGTTCGCAGTCTAGCTTGCCAAGAAGACCGTTGTTAGACACTCAAAACGGCTTTGATGGTAAAAACTGCCTCGTGGCTTCAAATATACTGTCATTGTGATAATCAGACTATTCGGAAAGTTATTGAATTTTCTCACGGGGTGTATGCAAGGGTATACACTGGTACCCTGAGTAGATAATTTTCAATAGTGCGATGTAAACTCCCTAAATTTAGGTACAGGTATCTTCCAGCACAGAATAGCGATAGTAATTGCCCTTCGTTTTTTTAGGCTAAGCCCGCCAGCGGACGTCGGGAGCCGTGGACAGCTGACGGTAAGTGGGACTCGGACCGCTCTGGAACAGCATGCGGGCAGGGGCAGGGGGGAAATTTCTGCCAGCTGCCCACACCAAAAATGTCCCCCAAATCGAAACATCACAGTATTCGCATCAGTCATTGTCATCAGCATCATCGTTATCGACATCACAGCTGAACTAGCCTACCTAGGGGTGAGATAAGCGCTGAAATTGGTCTTCTGGTGAACTCCTTTTCCAGAAACATATCGCCCTTGAGAGTTGACAGTCAGGCCTCCGGCGACTCCGACCTACAACCATCTCCAACAAGCGCATCGTCGGTAAGTCCGAGCAGCACAACCATCTCCCTCATCATCATCGTCATCATCATCATTGCCTCATCATCGCCTGCCACCTTGTCTGTCTATCAATGTATCTCAAATACACCGCCATCTTCTTTATGTCCAGCGCCTCTTCTCTCCCGTAGTGCATGGACACACTCGGATCGCGAAGAGTGAATGATTGCGTGTCCTCATAAGCCAGCCTTTTCTCACGCTGACCATCTCCTGTCTGTGATGGAGCAGTCATCGTTCGGCCCTGGACCACATTTGCACATCCCTCGTTGACCCTTACTGTAATTTGGCCGTTGATCAGAGTGTGAAGGGATGACTACCTGCAAGGTCTGCGAAGACCCCCTCGTCGTTGAAGTCGAGGACGAGGAGGCGGAGGATACCGGCATGCAGAAGACTGTTCTTGATGATCTAGAGCTCTCCTGCGGCTGTCACTTCCATTGGCAATGCCTTTTAGATCAGTCCTCAGAACTCGCCATTTCATTGAAGTGTCCTTCCTGTGAGTCGCTCTTGGCCGAGAATAGCGCCGGTCCCTCTGTCACGAATGCGTTCCTACCATCGACGGCAGGCGTCTCGATATTGACGCGGTATACAAACGAGGGTGGTGTGCAAGAAGGCTTCGACATCCTCCCCTCTATCACGGAGGAGGCATATCTGGAGGCCAACCCCGAGGCTAGGCCAGCCCGTGCGTTCCATGTCATGTGCAGCGAAGGCGACGTTGATGGAATTGTCGATCTGCTGCGAGACGCTGATCAGGCCGGAGACATGGCAAGTCCTGCACAACTCATTCGCTATCAGGATCCTCTCTCCAACATGAAGAGCGGACTGCATCTCGCCATTGAGCAAGAAAAGGAGGAGGTTGTGTGGTTGCTACTCTGGCTAGCATCACCTCTCCATACAGGCTCTTTTCCCGGGCCACTGCGGGACATTGCTAACGCAATGGGCCTGGAGCGGCCTGTCAGAACGGACGCCGACGATATTCGCACTCTTCAAGATGACCAGGGCCGTACAGCGGAGGCGATCGCGGCGGCGAATGAGGCGTCTTGGTCTGCTCTGCTGCAAGGCAGTGTGCTCCGCCCAGGCGTATCCTGACCGACTTACGTGTTCGTGCGTCGTGATTCCGCCCCTCGGCGGTGCGTCGAAGGAGGTTCGAGCACTACTACGTTGAGAAAACCCACCCATCCGCTTTGCTACGGCTGAATATAACAGTGATAAAGAGCAATACATACCGAGAGTATTCACTCTGCCAAGACGATGTTGCAGCATATGCTGTACATTCCGACCTATCCCGGTGCGAGAATCACTGAACAATCTCATTCCATTTTCCCGTATGCATGCCTACCTCGTCCTTGGTTTCTACATTTGATCACAGTAGGATCCGAAAATGAAACAGTCCATGTCGTCGACCGGCAAGTTGAGGTCACGATTCATAATTACAAAGCAGAAAAGCACATGCTTGGGTAGGGTACTGAGACAGACTCGTACGGGGGCAAAAATGCATGCAATCATATGCAAGCCTTGGGAACCCTTGGGAACAGTAATAGAATTCCCATGAATAGATATTCCGGGAGCGGGCAGCAACCCCGGATTTATCTGCACTTGCCAGCATCTTCCTCATGCATTGTGTCAAAGCCAGTGCCAGGTATACTGTTTCAGTCTCGAGATTCATCATACACACATGTTCGTCATAGGAACAGAGATCTCAACTTGATGTGATCCTTTGTTGGTCCATGTCGTTACTTACCCTACTAAAAGTCCCGACTGGATGAAACTAGCTTGATGGGATGAGGGATCGATCAATCGGAGGAGACGAGTAAAGGGAAAGAAAAAAAGAGGATTTTTGGAGATCTGTTTCTCATCTGTTCTATCTCTTCCCCGCGAACGACATGTAGGCGCAGCAGCCGAAGAGAACTTTGTAGGATCATATTGTTGCCCTTTTCGTTCGATCGGCTTCTTTTCACCCTTGTCTTTTGGGGTTTCATCCCATCTTTTTTTTTTTAACTATCCTTCCTAGGTTGGTAATGCTCCAGGGGTTCCATTTCAGTTGTGACATCTACTCATGTGCATATCGAGGTACGCTGTTGAAACTTCCCGTCATCTATACCCTTCAACCAACCCCTTGCTTTTCTCTGATCTAGCAGCGAGAAGTACAGGCGACTGAGCTCAAGATCTCTTCCTTGCCTTCGTTCCACACTGGGAAGTTAAATAAAGTTAGATCGCATGAGCTGAATATAACGAGGATAAAGTACGTGCTTCAAACAGATACATCCACGGAAATAGAGTAACAAGCAGAGTCAGGGGAAGTAATTGACCCCGCGACTTTCTTTATCTTAGTCTCCCATTTTTTCCCTTCTCCCTGCCACTGTCGCCGCTTTTGCTATCCCGAGTCCGCCCGTACTTAGAATCTCCCCGCTCCGTCTACTTTCCGAATGGGGTAGGTACCTAGGCAAGAATGCTGTATTCGTCTTTCGGCCGAACGCTCTGTTATCTTCGGAATGGAGCGAGACTGGCACTTGTGCGGATTATGTGGTAGACTAGTGTATTAATTGCTAGTTACTGATTTACAACGACCATTCACTGGGAAAGAGCAATGATATGCCTCTTTTTTTTCTGTTCTTTTTTGAATTGGCGACGTGAAGATTGTGGCGGGATATTGGCCCTGCGGATACATCCATGCTCTCAGGTGAATTATGGCGGCCTTGTAACTTACCCCTCATTGTTGGCTTTTACCCGGATATCACAGGTATTGATGGGACGACAGTTGAAACTTTTTCCTTGGGAGTAGTGTCGCATCAATCTGGTTGGGTGGGCGAAGGAGACGTGATTGGTGAGCTTTAGCTTGATTTTGTCTTTTTCCGTCGGTGAGCTTAGTTTATTCTATGTTCGGTTGTTAGTCACGCATTGCGTTAGATCTGAGGCTTAGTCTCTTGTGTCGATGGTAGTGTTTAGAGATGCAGGAACTTGTAACAACCAAAATGCACTTTCAAGCCTGTCAGATTGGATCCGGGCTAATTATCTGCTTGTAGATCTCTGATCATTAGCGATAAGAGAAGTCTCCGGCTGCTATCCCGTTCTTGGGGATGATGGGAGACAGAGGGTGGTCGAAGTTCGGGAGCTACCTAACCTTAGGTTGGATGTGTTCATGTGCAGCTGTGAGATCAACACCACGATTGTTAAAACGGCGTCGCAAGATGTCAACAGCGATGATGGAGGGTTCAGATTGCAAGGTTACCTAACCTGACACATTTTATATGTATGCAGGGCTTAGCTCATAATTCGTCGGCCACGTTCGAAAGTAATACTTGATAGGCCGCCGCCGTAATTGATCTTCCCCTACCTACATCGTCGCTCCTCGGTCTGATATCTACATTCGTACAAAGACGCTGGTCACCACCTTACCGCACTCATTACTATCAGCAATCGCACCATTGAGTATGAATGTTTTAGTCTTCACCGCTCAGCTTGCTTACTGTCAGTCTCCCTGGGGGTGGAGTTTCGGTTCTTTCGATGCGTTAGTGGGTATCATTACCTGCCGCTTGCCCCGCCATTTTCTTTGTTTCCTTCTCCTCAATGTCGTTCCCTGGCGACGTGTAAGGTATTGCATGAAAATCCGGGGTCGACGGGGGTTGAATCTAGGCAAGGTCCCTGTGGATAGGGTCTGTGTGGTTGCTTCTCTGCCGCGTTAATTGTATCTGCAACCACTTTAACAGAGTTGCTGGATACACAGCTCAAGTGATCACATGACTTTGATAGAATCAAAGGGGTTTGTATATAACTTAACAGTAATTACTGTACATGAGGTCGGTAGGCTATAGGAGCAAGGGGTCCCGTTTGGTACCGTCCGGTTGCTATTGCTGGGTCGACGCTATGCAGGCACTTAATCAATCCCACGAACGGGTCAGGACTAATGGATGAACTAGTTGTTAATGTGTGGTAGTATTGGGAGTTAAATGGGTGTATGTGGTTGGGGTGGAGTCTGAGGGTAAGGTGAAGCTCTAGATCTAGTACGGTAAACACCGCCGTGTTGGAGGTGTCAACTCCCCAGCCACCTGCGTCTGATACATCATGCGCAATACAGCACAGACACACACACACACAGACGATACCTAGTATCGATCATATAATATTCATCGCTCTTATACGGACCCTTGCTGATCTCGTCCCTCTACCCGTCTGTGCACTGCATCTGTCCCGTGTGTCTATTGTATGCCGATGCGTATGTGCAGGTTTAATGGGTTGTTGACATAGACCTAGGAAATACCATTCGCGGGTTGTACTATTGCCTACCTTGTGGGGTATCATGCATGACGCCGAGCCTGATATGCAAAGAAGAAGCTCAAAATCCTCGGTTAGTATATCTTCTTCGGCCGGCACTTGCTATCCACTTTAGTGTTTTATGCCCCATTTGAGTCGAATCGATGGGGGGAGTATGGAAACAACTGACACGCATGCGCCTGCGAGAGAGAGTGGATAGTCAAGTCCATGGAAAGGTAGATGCAGAAGAAAACAGGATGAAGATGGCTGGAGTGCATCAGGTGAGCGTTGTTGACCGCCCCATTGTCATGGCGTATTTTCTCAGTAGATCTGTAAAATTTGACAAGTTAGCTTGCACCTGTGGCTCTGCATCAGGAGTGGGATAATAGGTAAACTTGGTAATTGTATCGCTCAACTACCGATGCAACTGAGTTGCCGATTTACCGAGTCGCCAGTTTGAATGGCGCTTGGGGTAATCTATCATCTTATACGATAGTATAGACAACTCCCGACGAGCTCCTATCTGCATAGACACTTAAATGAGTAACATGAGCGGGACGACATTCTGTGACGCGGCACAGCGGGTTACTGCCGTATAGGTTACCTTGTCATAACCTAGTCGTAACTCTCCCGACCGCTACGTATATATCCCGACATCTGATCTCTATAATTGCAATTATGTATAGACAGCGTTAGGGCTTCAGTACCTATAACACGGGCCAGAATATGTTAATCCGGGGAGCAATGCCACGCTATGGCTTCCCGTGTGTTAATTAGGTGTTAATATGCCATAAGCACCCTCTTCCGCCTGTCCCGCCGTGGCTGATTGCGAGAGGATACGGATTAAAACGGCGGCATACATGTTGGTCGTAAAAGTCTGGTCTGGGGAAGCCGATTGCTCAAGAAAGACGATGCAATCTAACGTCCTGATCTTGCGCCTCCTTGAGAACCATGACTCCGATCCCTGTCCAGGGATCGTGCACCTGACACAAGCGTACGTACCAGTCGGAGGTACTTGAAAAATCTATTCTTGATGGAAATAGAGAGCCACAAGCAACAGGCCAAGCCAAAATAGAAGTCATGAACTTATTTCCTCTTTCTGTCCTCCACGACTTAAAAGAAAGATCAAGCCCAAAAGGGTCTAGAGCACTGTCGTTCGCCATCTCGCACTCTCGGCTTTGGGGGATGAGGCGTTTGGTAAGACACTACGGCTACTTACCGATAGTTGTATTGGTTGCCTGGCTTAACAAGTGGCCACTGAAAGGCCGCTCGAAACGGCACAGATTGATATATTGATAGATGTTCCTCCTATTCATGCGATGCCGTTTTGGGCAATGAGAATGGAAAGTGTGGGACTTGGACTTGAAACGAAGACGGGAATGCGAAAGTCCATGAGCCCAGCGAAGCTTGAGTGAGCCTTGAGGCATCAGTAGGATCTCTGTTTCTTCCGATTGTAACAAGTTGGAGGTGGCCGATCCAAGGCTGACAGTAACAAGTTTGGAGCTCTCTGTTGGTTGCACAGAATAAAGTACCTGCTTTAGAATATCGCCTCCACTGAAGACATACTTCACAAGAGGCTCTCATCAGATCAATGGCCACCAGATGCGCCACCCTTTAGCTGCCGTATTTCCTGCCTACTTGGTAACCCCGACTTAGGCGATATCTGCGTATGCATATGCATGTAGGAACCATCGTTTGTGATGTGTAGGTGGCTTGCCGAAAGGATCAAGATAGTTATTAAGCAATCTGTGCATTTGCATACATCTCGGGCGAAGGATTTTGGCTTGAGTCAAAGTGTGCTGCATACGCGTGTCATCCATCCTTCATCCTCCAGTGTGGAGGATGCGGATACTATAGATTCAAAGTTCCGAGACTTTGGACGATAGAAGGAATGAGCGTGCGAAATGACGTCTTCCGGAATCAAGATTTCATCCTCGTTGAGAACTCGAATTCTTCGCTTGTTTTGTACATCTCTGTTTCAGCTCGTTCTCAGCTGAGGCCTATCATTGCCCTCCAGCAAATGGCCGCAGGAGGATGTCTCGAATCCTGCAACCGAGGGATAGAGCGGGAAAAAAAAAAAATCGCAGTTGGTTACATCGAATGCCGATTCCGCTGCAGAAAATAGAAATATATAACAAATTCGCACGTGGGATTTGGGGTCGTCGGCAAAGGATCTACGGGGTAGTGTGTAGTCGCAGCCTTCCATTTACTGATCCTTCGGACCTCGTAACTCGATTGAAACACATGATACCTTCAGCCTATACTTGTTTCGAGCCGTACATCGAGGTTCAATGCGAGGCTCCCATGGGCAGTATGAGACTATCCGTCTTCATGACCGAGCAATTCTTGATTATCAAATAACGGTGAAGTTTGTTGATGATCGCCGCCTTTTGTGACATCTGTGCACTAGCCCATTTGAGGCAGGCGACTGCAAGGCGATATGCATGTCACGTAGAAAATCTCTAAGGAGTTGAGTGCGATGAAGAAACTCCACAACTACTCAAGTGCTTGAAGACTATTATGTAGCTACGGGATGGGGTGGCGACTCTTGATGCAACTTCATTCAGGTGGCACGTGAGAGACAGCGTGAGCACAAGCAGTTCTGATTTCATGTTTGGTCAAATTGTTCGGTCAAGGAAGCGGCATGCATTCTCCAACGCATGAGCGGGTGGCTTTGACGCCCCTTGTTTTGATATACAAATGTTTTCGTGTAGAGTAGCACCCAAAGTGGCTACACTGTACAAATAGGAGTGGAAGCTCCCTGTAAAAATCAGGTCGCAGTGACAGAAATCTTGAGTTTTGGGCCGTTGCTAAATTTTGCTTGCCTGACTTGTCGGTTACCTGGGCGCACTGGGTATCTTGGCTGCCGTACAGTCATGCAGAGAAAAAGACATGAGATAGAAAGATAGTGAGAACAGTGCTATGTGCCAAGTAAATGAAAAATAATTGAAAGATCGAATGGATTATAACCCCTGACACCGTTAATGATGATACAGTGACCAAATGTTCTGTGGCATTAAGTGGTCGGTTAATAATGATGGACTGGATGTCGATGAGTGACCAAAGCCGAATGAAGTTCAAAACAAGCATTGTTTGAGATCAAAGGAGATGAAAGAATGCGTGTAAAATGCCATATTAGTCTTGAACGCGAATCGTGATCAATGCTGGCCGGCCGTAATTTCGTGAATTGAGAGAATGATAGCGTGGTGAGCGTAAGCAAATGCAGTATGATCTTTCGTTATGATAGCATAAGTAGGTTCGAATATGTGATTGATGGGGGGGGGGGGGGGGAAGCCATGTTATTTTATGCAGTGATGGTCGACTGTTGGGGTTGAAAGACAGCAGAAGTAAGCGTCATCACGCCCTGTTGAGTTGGCGAGTTCTTGGCTGGTGGCGAAGGTGCACGTGGAGAAAGCGGTGATAGTTTCTTCACACTCGCGACACCGCTTAGTAGGTCATAGCTGTGAGCTCGCTGGAGGGCCATTGACCTCTTTTTCACTCCAGTCCGGGAAGATAGTTCGGGGCTACTCGCCATGTCTTCGAGCTTGGTGAATTGGCTCTCCACATCAGCAAGCAGATCGTAGACATCGCTATCGGCATAGATCCGAATGCTCTCCATCCGTTCGAGCGTGCACTGCCCTACGGTACTTGCGTGGCTGCGTTGCGACTTGGTCTCATCGTTCTGCTCTTCTGGAATCACCGATGGGACACGAGCGACAACACGCTGGGGAGAGGGTGACGATGATGGCGACGAAGGTGAGAAAAACACACCACCTTTCACTGGACTACGTGGTGGAGTTGAAACATCGTTGACACCGGGCAGCGGTGAGCCTATGGCGGACGTAGCACTTTTGGCACCTGGGATATCAGTAGCTAGGCAGAGTGTGGCCGCTGCAGCGACATGTTCCAAGAGCTTCTGTCGGACACGTGTGCGACGATTCTCAGCATGATCCAGTTTTGTGCCCCAGTCATCGATCGAGGCATCGAGCTCAGCTAGAGTCTCCTCTTGCTTGAGTATAGATTCGTAGCTGAATTTGGCTACTCGAGGCGATCGTAGATATTGGCAGACACGGGTTTGCAGATTACGGCGACCGGCACGAAGAGACGCATAAGTGCGGCGGATGTACTCTGTTCGTTCGTCAAGATAACGAAGTTCCTGTAGGTAGTGTGAGTACTGTGCGGAGATATCCTTTCCACCATATGATCTTACTCACCTTGGACAGTCTGTCTACATCATCCTTCCGAAGTACGTCAAATCTCATAGCCTGTCCAAGGGCTTGTTTCTGTAAGAAGGCCACCTCAATCTGGTCCATATTGGTGATAGCTTCTCTGGGCTTAAACCCTTGAGGGAGAGACTCGAAAGCTCTTCTCTCGGCACTCAGACTTCTCTTTGATTCAGTTCGCTTATGTTGACCACCAATAACACTACCATCTGATCGTTTCCTTGGCCGACCACGCTCCATGATACTTCCAGAGTCTGATTGGCCGCGTCTATGAGACATAGACGAGTAACTGCGTACTTCGGGTCCAAAAGATACTGGGTTATCTGTGACTGTCTTTGGTGCACTGGTCACGGTACCGAGGGCCGCCTTCTCCCAAGGGTTAGGCGAACGTCGCTCATCAGGGGCCGAGATGGGCGTGGGCATCGTGGCAGCAGACCTTGGTGTTGTCGTTGTAGTGGAGGCTGTGAAAGGAGTAAATGGTGTGAAAGGAGTTCGTGCCTTGGGTGATTCGTCCGGGCGGGGCGGGCGTGCTGGAGGTTCTTGCTGACTGCTGCTATGTCCTGACTTGAGCCGGCTCAGTGATAATTTTCTTGTGAGTGACGGAAGTGGTACGAGTTGACTGGGAATTGTGAGTGGCGCCAAATCTTTGGGGGAAAGTGGTTGCTTGGTTGTTGGCAGTCCCTTGGATGCGGCATCCATTCGAACTGCAGTTGAACTTGCTGGGTTGAAAGGGTGCCTTAAGGTGTTTACGGGTGTGCTGATGGAGCGCTCATGAAGTGCAGGGCGTCCTGGGATTGTTGCTACGTTTCGTTAATTTGCGAGAGATCAAGAGAAGGGCTGTACAACTTACGAGAATCCATTGCGGCCTCTTGAACCGTCGTCATAGGTTCAAGTTCAGGAACGCTGACCTTCCTCCTCCTAGTCAGGTTGTTTTCTCTGAGCCGCAACCGAAGCCCATTTGACTTATCCGGTGATTGACTCATGACGGAAGCAAAAGCTTGATCCAGATCGAGCTGTTTCTTCTCTGTAACGGATGGGAGTTGCTTTTCTCTGGGAAACAGCTGGTACTTGCGAGGCTCTTGGTTCTGCATCCTCCAATTAAATGGTTTCCTCTCCTCAGTAGAATGAATAGACACTAGCTGTTGTGCGGTGATGATGAGCAATGTGAACAATGACGACCATACCCAGCGTAGGGGACAGTGAGCTTACTGAATCTGTAGATGCTTTAGCGGAGAAGCTATTTGCTATATAGCTCCGGAGGCTGGTGGTCTCTCCATCACTATCAATCATGCAAGATGCTATATGCGCCATACCCTGCGACTAACATATATCCTCGGAGGCAGAAACGAATGAAACAACCTAGTGCTCCAGGAGCTTGGCTAAAGCATCTGAACAGGAAATGATAGGTTGGCAAAATAATAAGACGATTAAGTTTATAATATATATGCTCCCAAAAAACAATGAACAGCGTAATAACCGAAGCTCTGCTTGAGAGACGAGACGAAAGCCAGGTGGGGATGTAAACGCTTAACGAGGATACTTAAGAGACGGACATATTGACCGGGACGATGCCGGTGCTTAATAGAAGCCATATATAGATGCAAGACTGTCGGTTTTTTGTCAAGACAAGGGCTGCTGCTCCTCGAGAAAGTACTCCGCACACCCAATCCATGGGCAATCACTTAGCAGACGTGTGTGAAACAAGACCACGCTGCATCTGGCTTGAGATCGATACTGTACACCACCCCTAATGCAAGCCACTCCGCACTTTTCTGTTTTCTGCATCAGGAGAATGCTATCAGCATGATGCAAGCCAGATCAGCAGGTACAAACGCCATTGGCGCAGAGAGCAGGCCGTTTCCTCCGTCTTTTGGGTACCGTAAAAGCAGCCACCTAACGCTAGCACACGCATGGACAGTGCATCGGGCATGCATACCCTTCGAGTTAAACCTGGAAGGAGGTCTGGATCCCGGGTATTTCTGCACGAGCAGGGTTCTCAGCAGGGGAGCCTGAAACGAAAGGCCCCCCCACCCTAGTCACTCGACCAGGGCCGGGGTCGCTGCTGCTTGGACCCAGTCGCCAAGACTTGGTACATCGAGATGCTGGGTAGGATCGTGCCAGAGTCATGTACTGTCGGCGAAAGACCCTCCAAGTAGGTAGTGGAAACACACCAAAGCTTTTGACAGACAGCTTCAACGGGGCGGGTTTAATGATCCTCGTGTTCCGCCACGCTCCTGGCTCCCCCACCCCCCCTCAACAAAATCGACGCCGTTTCGCATTGAAACGGCCGCCATCGTCAACACCACTGCATCTACGTTGTAGTACGGCAGATTGATCACTGAATTGTAAATAACAGCTGGAGGATGTCGTGCAGACACAATAAATGTTTAGTTTATTCGTGAGACAGAGGATTGTTTCGTTTCTACTTCTCTGCCTCACTTTTGATCGTTTTGCTGTTACTAAAAATGTTTGTCGACGTTATGTCTGATCAGTTCCTTAGCCAGGACTCATAGTCGCCAGCTATTCCATAGCCACGGCAGTTTTTTTTATCGTAGCCTCTGCCAGGCAAATACCTTGAGCTCCGTAATCGGGATCTGCCTACAGCCTGCCATCACGGTGTGTGTCGCCGGTCTATGCTAGCACACGACAGCGGCAATCTCCAATCACCAACATAATACTTTGTAGTCATCACAGCTACGGATTACTTACTCCGAGATTGTCTACAAATCAGAAAATGCCCTAGGAGGAAAGAGGAGCAGTGAAAATCGGTAGTCCCTATCAGGTATGGGGTTGCAGTGTTCACCTGGCTATCTCAGGAGTGCAGATAGTTCAGAAAAGCCATCTGGGAGGAGGGGCAGATTGAACGTGCGTCATGATACTGAGGTCGCAATAAAGCTTGCCCCCCCCACAGAATCTACAGGTTTATCCATGAAATAATGGCACTTTCCGTAGTGGAGAACTACAGCGGTTTAGTTCCGCTTAACCAGAATAAAAATCTATATTACAAAAACCTACGATACGAAAAAGATATGCTTTTTTTTCAACTCGTTATCTGCTTTTTTCTGGAAAATCTCTTCGATTTATTGTAAAATTATAATTTTCTATAGTTGTTCCGGAAATCGAATAAAATAATATTCTAAGGCCGTCAGAAGTAGAGCTGCTGTGGAGAAAGTGCCATTATTTCAGGGATAAACCTGTAGGTTGACTAGGCCAGTCTTTCTCTTCGCCAAAGAGTGGACCCTGTCGATCCCGTAACCGTTTTCTAATCCGTTCTATTGCTGCGTTGACTCGAAGCAAAGGATTACGTCCCCTGATTCAAACCCGGACTATCAGGCCATTTTGGTTATTGTCGGTATAGTTCCAATCTTCCAACTACCGACAAGCAATGCATGCTGCATTTCATACTTCTGCAGGCACAAATCAAGTGAACGTGTGGATTCCTTGATCTAGTCGAACCTACAGTAACGGTCATGCAGGTTTCCTCTGCAACTCCCGAACCTATTCATATAGTGGTCATTGCAGTCATGTTAAACTGGGGTCACCACAGTATACCAGATAATTGGCCGTTACTTTGCCGTATTTTCTTGGGAAACAGTCGGTGCATTGAGCATCTTATTGTTATTTGTTCTGTGCTGATATCGAAACGGTCTCGAAGAGAGAGAGAGAGAAGCTGTTTCGGCTGTGACCTTCCCTAATCTTCTAGAAAGTCGTTTCACTTAGTTCATAATTTTGCTTCGCTAGATTTGGTTCCATGACGTTGGTGGCGATACCCGCAAGCGCCGGAGAATTTTCCTCGTGGTACATATGCAATGCACTTACTGTACAAAGTTGGGGGTTTGGGACCCTTGGGCCCGAGCCGATCACATACTGGGCCGGTTAGTGTATCCATCCGCGTCTCTTTTCCGGACCCAGCCTCCACGTACTCTTATTCATAGTAGCATAGTCAAGATGGCAAAAGAGTATATTCGATACAGGTAGTACGACACGACTTGTATCAGTTCATGCTGCTTGGTTTCCTTGTAAACCGTGATGAAAGTGACTGACGGGCGAGTGCCGGCGGCTATCATTGAAGGTGGCTGGATCTACAGAGAAAAGATCTGATGTAAATGCATGATTCCTCTATCACTTCCGAAAGCATGTTCCATCCCATTGGAATTGGCTTACAGAAATGCATTCACCGTTGGACCGGACCCCCCCGGAGGTTCCCTTGTTGCGCCGCCTGCGCGGATTGATGCCGGCTGGTCTCAAGCACAAGGACCCCAGACCGGTCAGTAAACCGAGCAGCAAATTTGATATAGATTACCGAGTAGAAAGCCTATCAAACCCTATTGACAAGATATTTGTCCGCCGCAGATTTTCCGCGGCTTTTTTAGAGTCTCATTCACCCATAACGTTCCCTGTGAGAAAGAAGGAAATGATGAAAATGTTGGGGGATTCCTAGCTGCTAGGATAGGCGAAATATTCAAATCAGAATGTTAATAGGTAAGTGAAATAGAACTCCTTTTTAATGTTGACAAGTGATATTACGGGTAGCGTATTGTATAGATTTTGGCAGAGGATGTCACGTAGTGTGATTGGCTACCAATTTCTTCTACCCTTTGGATTACTTGAGATATATAAGCTTGAATCTGATAAGGGTACTCTGCAATATTACATTGCTTCCTACATTACAAGGTGGTCGGTTAGACTGTTAGTTCAACAAACTCTCTCTAGCGTGATTATGCAATGATCAAAAGCCCTGTGACAGTGATAAATTGCCAAGCCACGAGTGTAGGTCTGAGAACGAGTTACAGATTCGTAGTATACACCATTTATCAGTTGGACCCATGAACATATCATCTTGTATGGTACAGAACTACGGTGATTCCGTGTGACGAGTTCACTGACCATACAGCATCACAAGCTCATAAGGATTGATCGTAGGAAGCTACCAGGATCGATGGCTACGTACAAGATTGACGCGCGAGGAAGTGTGCATATCTGACATACTACAGATATACAGCGAGAACTATCAAGACTATGACCATGATGACGGAAAATATATAATTGTGTCTTGTGGTTACAGGGTCATTTGCTCGTCAAAAACGAGATGTAAGGATTATCCAATTCCACAAGATCCCTGTACTTCTATCCAGGGGGGTTAAACTGCCGTATACCTACAGCGAAATCCAAAGTCTTTTAAACGTAAGGTCTCTCTTTCTATCTTTTCTCTCGTTGATACTCCTCCTTAATGCAAGAGTATTCTTCTTCTTCTTATGAAACGGGAGGTAATGCTTAAGAGTAAGACGCTTAAAGGACAGGAAAAACTTTTTACAACCGAGAAGCTATAGTAGCTATGCAATATAACCTAGGGCTTAGTGCATGGGTATAGCCTATCGGCTGCACGCCTTGCCGCCTCCGGGGGCTTCCCATGCCATGCAAAGCGGTGCGAAAAAAAAATGGGACACTTTTCTACGCCGCCATACAAAAAAGTGTCCCTTTTTTTTCACACCGGTTGCCAGGGGACTTAGGAACGGACCGGGGATCTACAAATGATACTGTGAATAGTGATCTCCGTATATTGTCCCGATATATACATATCCTCCGTAATGTTTCAGTTTATCAAGCAAGATCCGTCAATCACATAGACAGTCAAGGACAGGACACGGGGCCATTAGGGCTAGCCCACTTAGGCCTTGGTTACGGAGTATTCAAGTTATTGGTAACAGGATATAGGTGAAACTATGACGCCAGCTGTAGCTTTCAACTGACAATCACAGTAATGGGGTTCCTCCAAGTGTTCCAACTCCCCGTCTCAAGCCTTGCATGTCCTTCCAGACTTCAGAGATTTCACCAGAGCCGACCCATCTAGGACCTGACTAACTATCTTGCGAGGCGGTAATTCGGCTCCAGTTTTGCCAAAACCCGAGGCTTTGGGATTGTGGCCAATTAGATCTTTATGTTGTTGGGCGTCTACACGATTTGATTGGCTCTCGGGGTAGCTCGGCCGAGGGGAGCCGAATTACCGCCTCGCGGGATGGGCGATAAGGTGTCATTCACCTCTCACTAGGTTTCATCACAAGCGCAGTACATGGGGCTTTTTGTGTGGGAAGATTTCAATTACTACATGAGTGGGGTGCCATGCAGTCTCCAAATATATCTTCCGAGTTCTCCAGGAACAGCAGCGTGGTGCAGATAGATAATTTAGCATTTGCTAAAGAGCATTCGCTAAGCTTTCGCCGAGTTGCGAGCTCCCGAGACATACATATCCCGTCTCACAACATTGCCGTTCGGTATCTGCTGTAATTCACATCACCGTGATGTGATGGAATGCTGAGAGCGCGCATATCCTATCGGCATGCAACCGCCATGTCCGCGATGTAACGACAGATAAGTTCATCTTTCTGTTTCGGCATCACAATTGATTCTGATTCACAACTCTAGTATGTCGCACAGACGGAAGGGCATCCGAAACAGCGGCTACTGAGATGTCTGTCGGAAGACAATCTGCATCAGCTCGACGATTGGAGGTACTGTGAACACATTCAACACCAATTGCGAAGTTCGCCATCAAGATGTATGTTCTGTCCCGATATAGAAGAGAGCCCGATGTGGACGGAGCGCATTCAGAATCCGCGGGACTCCAATTATTAGTATGCATGATGGCATGCATGACCGCGAGCGGTCAGCGGCTCGTCGACGTTCTTGACATGTTATCAGAAAACAGGAGCAAGATGATTGTCTCTGCCGGCATTCTAGAACCTCATTTACAATTGATACCCGCTTAATGCCAACGTCCCCTTCTCTAATCTAGACGCTACTCGCATCCGCTCAGGAAGGGAGCCATCGTGAACTCTGCGGGTTGAGCTGGAGAGAAGTATCAGTCGTGGGCCACCAGGAAGAGCATGCGGGGCGTAACCAATCCCTTTGGACTTATTAGAGGTCGAGAATAGCCTGTGAGATGCAACCCTAGCATTGCCGTAAGCCCAATATACGATGCCTGATCCTAGAGTTCTCGCCTTGTTATAGATCTGGAAAGATAATAGTATTGATATTGATAATAGTTAAGTGATTAATGATACCTCTGAACCAGACGCACAGACAACTCTAAGCATCCTACCCCCGCTAGTCTCTCTAACGAACCAGATTTGGCACGGTTCAGCAAGGATCAGTTCAGGGTTGGCGTTGAACGGGTGGAAGAAATGGTTGGAGGCGGCCTCTCACCAGTATCAGGGCCGGAGACCCTTCTTATCCTACACCATATCATTCTTATAAGAGTATGCAATAAAGGCACTCAAGGGCACTATATCATTACAGCTCTAAGAACTCAATGGAATCAGCGGCAGGCCCGGAGCGGACTATCTGCCGGAGAACTATCGCTCATTGTGTATTACTTGATATTGCGTCAAACCGAAATTCCTACCTAGGCTACGACTTGCCCTGTCTTTTCTCACAACTCGATGAGCTCAGCGCCTTGTCAATGAAGAGGTCAACTCTCGCGTATGCCCCCAGTCAGTCTAACTGCTAAGCGAGCCCAGGCGTTGCATCTTGCCTGTACTTGCTAGTCTGCTTCCGTTGATAGCGGTGTCAAGACTCCGACGGACTGTATGCTTGCAGTTGACAGGCGATCATGATTTCTTTCTTTGCGCAGCTGCACGGACCGCTGGTAGAAGCAAGCTTGGCCGGCTACATTTCGGAGGTTAAATATTGCCCCCGTACTTTTGCATGCACGTTCTCCATACTTACTAGAACTAGGAACGCTACCTACCTCATTAAGATAGAGATTCCAGAACTATGGTATTAACAGCTTTTTTCAACGACGATCTGACCTGAAGGCACACGGAGTATGCCGCTTGCTATTCTATGAAGAGGCATTCACAAAGACATGTACGGAGTATTCATTCCGTTATAGAGTTGCATTGGGACGCTGTGATTGCTGCAGCGTGTCTATTTCGCTTACTCGCCTCGCAGCTCTCAAGGTCGCTTGCTCATCAAGAAACTAATATATCCTGCATATGACTATTATGGAAGACCTCAATCTGAATTGGGATGTATGGGGGGGGGGGGGGGGGGGGATTAAATTTATTAATGGGCGCAGACCATGGCAACGTACTATTGTTAACGGCCGGCAGTTAGGAATACAAAAACAAAAAAAATTGGTTTAAAATATGCAAAT